>CM021104.1:519592434-519612193 GCA_007115665.2 Sequoiadendron giganteum | reverse complement strand
CTCAACCTACCCCTCCATTTATCCCTCATTCCCTCCTTCCCTCTATCCATCCCACCCTACCTTTGCTTCTATCTACCTACCCCTCTCTACCTCTCCCTCCCCCCTCTCTCTCTCTCTCACACACACACACTACCTATCTTTCTACCTCTCACACCCTCTCTTTCTCTCTCTACCTACCTCTCTCTTGGATCCTTCCTCATCTAATTCTCTCTATATCCCCTCCCTACACCCATCCCTCTCTAATTGTCTCTATATCCCTTCTCCCTCCATCCCTCCAACTGTAACTCTCTCCACATCTCTCTACCTCTCCCACCCTACCTCTCTCTATCTCTCTCCTTCCATATTTCTGTCCCACCCTCTATCACTCCCACCTACCTCTATGTATCTCCCCTCTTCCCTTTCTCTCTCTCTCCCCCCTCCACCTCTCCCAACCTCTCTCTCTCTCAATCCCTCTATACCTACCTCTCCCACCCTATCTAACTCTCTCACACACAACCTCTATCTACCTCTCCCACCCTAAGCCTCTCTCTCACACACAACCTCTCTCTACCTCCTCCACCCTAGCTCTACCACCCTAAATATCTCTCTCTCTCTATCTACCTCTCTTTATTCCTTTCACCTCACCTCTCCCTATCTCCCTCCTCCCCTCTTTCTCTATCACCCTCCATCCCTCCATCCATACTTCTCTCTTCACCTACCCCTCCCTTTATCCCTCACTCCATCCTTCCCTCTCTCTCCCACCCTCTATCCTCCCACCCTATCTCCCTCCTTCCATCTCTTTCTCTCCCTCCCTCCACTTCTCCCATCCTACCTCTCTCTCACTCTCTCTATACCTACCTCTCCCACTCTCTCTCTCTCTCACAAACTCTCTTTCTACCTCTCTCTCTCTCACACACAACCTCTCTCTACCTCTCTCACCCTACCTCTACCACCCTCTCTCTTTCTCTTTCTCTCTCTCTCTCTCTCCCACCCTCTATCCCTCACCTACCTCTCCCTATCTCCTTCCTTCGCTATCTCTCTCCACTTGCCTCTACCGCTCCCAACCTACCTCTCTCTCTCTCTCTCATTCTCTTTATACCTACCCCCCTCCCCCTATTTCTCTCTCTCTCTCACAAACAACCTCTCTCTACCTATCCCAACCTACCTCTCTCTCTACCTTTCCCACCCTAGCTCTCTCTACCTCTCCCACCCTACCTCTACCACCATAACTATCTCTCTACCTACATCTCTCTATTCCTTGCACCTTACCTCTCTCTACCTACCTCTCCCTATCTCCTTCCTTCCCTCTTTCTCTCCCTCCCTCTATCCATCCATCTACCTCTTCCAACATACCTCTCTCTCTCTCACACAAAACCTCTGTCTCTATCTCTCCAACAGTACCTCTCTCTTTCTCCTCCTACCTCCATCCATCTCTAATTCTCTCTCTACCTCAACCACACACTCACACACAACCTCTCTCTCCACCCCTCCTTTTATCCCCTCCCTCCCTCCTTCCCTCTCCCTCTCTCTCTCTCTACCTCTCCCTCCCTACCTCCATATATCTCTCTAAATTATTTTTTAATATTAATATAATATATAATATATATTTGAATATATTAATATTAACATAATATATAATAAAGCCCTCTTGGTGAAGCAGGTTTGGAGATCCTTTGTGAAAAAAGGTGAATGGAATGCTATTTGGCACAATAAATATTTGCGGGGTGTTGTCTCTTTCAAGGATTTTCTTAGCTCTCAGAATCTCCCTCATGGTTCTTATCTATGGAATAATGTCATTAAGGCTAGGAATCTTGCTCTGGAAGCTAGGAGATGGTAAAAAATTCTTGTTCTGGGAAGATAAGTGGATTGAGAATGAAACTCTATGTAATCACTCTATCTTTAAGAATCATATGAAGGAATGCAAAGCCAAATTTGGTACTTTAGTTGGGGATTATTGGATGAATGATCAGTGGGTTTGCATCTCTAAAGTTAGTTTGGACCTCTCCCCTCTGCAATCATTGTGAAACTCTGTGGTGTTGAGCCCAAGGGGCCAAGAGGATTCTATGGTTTGGAAAATTTCTTCTGCAGGGGCTTTCTTTGTCTCTTTGGTGGTGGCCTCCTGTCATCATTCCTCCTCCTCTCCTATGTGGGCAAAGGCTTGGGTGCAAAATGTTATACCCAAAATCAATATTTTTGTGTGGATCCTCCTTTAGAATAAAATCCTAACTAATGAAAATCTCTATAAGCATGGTCTTTCTTTGCCTAATAGATGCTATCTTTTTTGTGTGGAGGCTGAGACTGTTTCCCATCTTTTTCTACTTTGTCCTTTTGCCTATGAAATTTGGTGCAGGGTTTTGTAGTTGTGGAACCTTAGCTGGGTTTTTCCTGGCTCCATTTTGGAGTTCTATTGCCAATGGAAGGCCCCCTCAAACAATCAAGTGCTGAAATTTATTTGGCGGTATATTTTCCCTCACCTTACGTGGGGTATCTAGAAAGAGCGTAACAATAGAATCTTTAGGGATTCTACTCTTTCAGAGGAAATTATCTTTGGTAAAATCATTAGAGTGGTGAAAGACAATTTAAATTGGTTTAATTGCAAATTGAAGGTAAAAGGAAAGATCAGATGCCAAGATTATGAGCTCAAAGTTGCTGATGCCTGGAAGATTGATGCTGACATTACTTATCCTCTTAGACAAACTAAGGGACCAAGAGATGGCATCCATTGGAACCTTCCTCCTCCAGGATGGGTTAAAATCAACTTTGATGGGGTGACTAAGGGTAATCCTTGGCCTGCTAGGTGTGGGGGAGTGATAAGGGATGAGAATGGCATTTTTATTTCAGCGGTGCCACTCCCCTTGGGCACCTAGACCAACCACCTTAATGAAGCCTTATGGGCCTACCAAGTTTTAAATCTTTCCCATCAACTGAACTTTAAAAATGTGTGGCTTGAAGGTGATTCAAACAATATCATCCAATGTATTAAGGGTCTCCAAAAGCCTTCATGGACTATTGAGAGTTGGATTAATCTTTCCAAGGGGATCATAAGCTCCTTTGATATTTGCGTCATCTCCCATGCTTACCGGAAAATTGACATGGTGGCAGATTTCTTTACCAACAGGGGCGTTCAGGCCAATGAAAGAATCACGTGGCAAAGGGTTGACAAGTTGGAGGCTAATGTCATGGCCTTATTGACGTATGATAGAATTCATGGGAAGGCCTCAAATCTTCCTAATAATAAATGATTAAGGGTTATGAGTGTCACTTCATGTAGTCTCAGAACTGCTATTCAGTTATTTCTCATCGAGGGTTGGAGTACAATGGTTTTAATAGCCTCCCTGATATTTTCCACCTCACACACTTTTTGGGTATTTTGGCCCTCAACTTAAGTGGTCTTCTGGATATTTGTGAGAGGGTGTGTAACTCTATCAATATGGGTGGTGAGCATCACCGTGTGGAGCCGATGGACTGTGAGGAGCTGAGGAACAATGATAAGGTGTGACCACTATTGGAGAAAGCTGGGATTACATCCTACATTGAAAAACTCCATGGTTGGGATCAAAAGGTCACTAGGTATTTTTCCAAGGAGTGGAAGAATGAAAAAGTTAATTTGTTTGGAAGGAAGGTTGCCATCGATGAGAAACTTATTGTTGAGGTTACAGGGCTCTCCATGGAAGGTATCAAATTTTTACAGGGACAAGAAACTTTCTGATCAGGCAGTGAAAATGTTTTTGAATACAAAAAAGGAAAAATAAGATTTGCACAGGGTTTCCAAAAGTAATTATGATTCCAAGAATATCAAATTACTATGGCAGGAGGTGTTGAAGGTGATCATGGAATACATAACTCTGGATGGGCGATTCACTAGGGTCTTTGGCTACCATTTTGTGTTCCTCAACCACTTCCGGCATCAGGTAAGGGTTTCTTTCCCTTTCTATCTCTCCACCTCCTTGAATACCAGTCTCAATGACCATAGCATGAACCCTATTAGTTACCCTATCCTTCATGAGGGTTTGCTCATCCTTATCTTTGATCATTTTAAAGCCATGCAAACTCTGTCAAATTTTCCTCCCTCTCCCCACTTTGTTTTTTCTAAAGATGAATTGGGTACTAGTTATACATAAAAGGATGAATGGGAAACTGATTCGAGGGATGAGTTTGGCCAAACTTCAAAGACTCCAGGGAAGGGTAGGAGCAAAGGTAAGTCAAAAGATGGCACCCCATCTAAACCTAGTCTTATGACTACCAAGGGCAGAGTTAAGGTTCTGTTCCTAGGTTTTGAAGATGTTAATTTGAAGGAAAAAGAGAAATTTGTTGTTTCCCCTTAGGAGAAGGGTAAAAGAAAGGAATTGGAGGACCCCTCCTATGAAACTAATCAGGATGATTTTCAGTCACCCCCCTCGTCGGAATACTCGAGCTACCCTACAATTGACCATGAGGACATACCTTGTTTTCCTAGTGACCTCAAGGCTGATGACCATTACTTCAAAGATGAGTGTGAGTTTCCTATGGATATCCTTGCCATTTCTCATAATGGGTCTGTGGATTTTTTCAGATTAAGGAAATAAAACTGAAAAAGAGGGCTATTAGCAGCAAACTAGAAGGGCCTGATCTAATTGACCACACAACAAGAGAGGGAGATAAGGCTAGTGATTTATGGACTAAGGATGAAAAGAAATACATGGTGGACTGCCTCAATAAAATTGTGGAAGATCTTTAGCAATTTAAGAGCAACCATGACGATAAGCTCTTTGTTATGGAGGAAAAGTTGAAGAACATTAAAGAATCTATCAAGATGGTGATGGAAATGAGTCATATGATATTAAAATATACTACGAATACAATGAATATAATGGTTGAAAATATGGAGAATGTGTATCAGGAGAGGACTATCATGGATCTAGAAGTTGATAAAGATCAAAGCCAGACAAAGGGTGCTGGTTCGTACAAAAGAACTAGAGTGAACCTGAAAAGAAAGGCTGACAAGGCCCTTGTCAACATCTAGGATATAAAGAAAGAAACATTAAATATGAACAATCTGGAACAAGAGGTGGAAGACATCCCGAGGAATTTGGCTTAGTGGCTGGTCTCTTGCTGGTTTTTTTGTGGTGCTACCTTTGGGCTGGTTTTTTTCAGATCTTCTTTTTTGGCAGCTTAATGTTCTTTGACTTGTACTTGTTCATGCTTTATCTTTCTCTTCTCTACTGTTAAAGGTTTTCGAGGCCCCTTGAAAACCTATTTTTTCCTTAATAAAAAACATAATATATATTATATAATATACAATATATTATAACATATTAATATTTAATATATAATATATATTAGAGTATTATTAATATTATAAAATAATATATATTATATTATAATTTATATATATTATATTTGATTGTTATAAATTCATTTTTAGTTTAATATAATGCATATTGGTTTTTCTTTTGTAAAGTATATGTTTTTCTTTACAAAATGGAAACTTGTTTTACTTTACAAAATGGATATCCATTTTGTTTGAGTGGAAAAAATAACTCAATTTCCATTTTGGACATTTCAACAGTCCCCACATGCTCTCTGGTGTCAGGAATGTTGTGATTTCTATCCAATACAGATATTTTTTTTTCTTTTTTTACGCTCTTTTACATAAAAGTTTATCCTATCAATCATCAAGGTACTTATTTGAGTTTGTATAATGGGAAGGAACAATCATCGTAAAGCCAAAAGGAAGAAGAAATTTCAAGTGGAGGAAATCTAAGCAAGTATGGACAAAGATAGATCAAGGAAGAGGGTGGAAAGAAAAGGTTTGTCAAATACTCTTCAAGGAGAAGGCTCTTCTTTACCTTTAAATGACACTGAAAGTGACTATGATATTGAACTTGAAAATTTTGAACATGAAATTGAAAATGAAAATGTTGAACATGAAATTCATTAAAAAATGTAGAACACAACATTGAAAATATTTCAAAATGTGATGAAACAACTATTGATAAGAGAAACATCATAGACAAAGAAGAAGAAATACATAAATATTTGCTTGATGAATGTGGATATGAAGCCCATGAAATTGAAAACATACTCCATAATCCACTCGTTCATAGCATTGATGAAATTGATAACACACACAAAACAATGAAAGTCAATGTATCTCCAAATTACATAAGAGAGGACCTTTGTGAAGAAGAAAATAAAATACTAAATCCATATTTTTATAATGAGTCCAATTAAATTACAGAACATTCAAGAACCCCAAAATGGTTAGTTGAAATAGATAAGAACATAATAGATAAACTTGAAGGAAAAAGGTCATCATGAACCGTTTGGTTGTGGGCTACCCAAATTTTCGATCAATTATTTTCCAATAAGACATTAACTAAAAAATGTCAACTTTTAGTATGATTTCTAAATTCACAAAATTAGACCATTACTATAGAAATTGAAGATTCATGTACATAAAAAGTCCAATCGAAACTACATTATTCTTAAAAATATGTTTAATGCACTCAATTCCATTGGAAAGAGTAGTAAGGAAAAAGATAAGAGAGCTAATCTTAGAGTAATAACAACCTATTTAGTAAGAAATAAATTAAGAAATTCTTTATTATTGAGGCAAACATGTGTTGAATTAAGGCTAAATTGTAAAACATTGTCAAAAGTACTAGCAATAAGATCAAGACTAGACAATCCTCTTCAAAATGATGTACCTAGAATTTTAGTAGTAGGCTTTCATGAGTTGATAAGAAGCTAAATAAGACCACAAAGGATGAAATTCAACAATTTGTAACTCTAAGTATAGAGTATCACTAAATGTAAAAGATGTTTTAAAATTAAGAATTGATGATCAAGGCCGCACACTGCATCCTAAAAATTTCTTAGAACATAGCCAAACAACATTGTATAAACTATTTTGTGAAACACAACCAAATTTGAAAATCTCAAAAAGGGTATTCAAATCTTGTAAGCCATTTTATTTTGCGTCTCTTAAAATTTTTAATACATGTTGTTTCAAATACCTTGTGGATTTTTTTATGTGTCATGAACTATTATGCAATATTCGTTCTACTTTACATACTAAAAAAATTCTACAAGATTGTGGTACACTGCAACTACCAAGGTCATCGAGGGACTTATTAGATTTATTTTTATGTTCCAAAGATAATGGTTGAGTTTTCTATAAAAATGATTATTTAAATGAAAAGTGTTTGCAATGTAGCAGGTTATCAAATTTTATACCATGTATTCATGAGGGCAGTGAGAATGATTTTGGAAAGAAAATGGTTGAGAAAAGGATATTTGAAATAGTGTAATACAATTTTAAGAGTGGATGTGAAGGTTCTAGATGTGAGCTGGTTATAAGAGAAGTAAGTGTTGATAATTTTATTTCAGATTTTAACAATTTTTTTTACAAGTATGCAATACACAATTATAGGTCTAGATGGTTGGATCGACATTTCAGGATGTGTAAGGATTTTTTCCTGACTGGAACTATTATATCTGTAGTTGATTTCACAAAAAAACTACATATTACAACCATAAAATGAAGTCCAATATCAATATTACAATTCAATTCATATTTCTATTTTTGTTCACATCACATACAAACATGCCCATGATAGTAAAAATGAGAACAAGAAGATAGTTAGGGAGTACCATTTTTACATGAGTGATGATTGATCTCATTCATTAGAGTATGTACAATATTTTTTCAAAAAGGAATTGACTTCTTGCAAGAAAAATATATTACAATGGTTCAACATCTCATTTGGTTAGATAATTACATTGGTCAATTCAAAATTCTCATATGTTTTATTGGTTGAGTAGAATGCATGCAAAGAGGGGTATACCTCATATTGGAGTTTTTGGAAGTTGGAAATGGAAAAGGGGAGAATGATGGAGTAGGTGCATGTGTAAAGAGGGTTCTGATTTAAAAACAACTAAAGATTAGAGGTGGTGCTACATTTAGTGATGTAAGTTCAATTGTTGAGTGGTATAACTATACATTGTCACAAGGAGTGGCACTTGATTCAAAAGTGCTAGGTTATTTTGGTTGGTTGATGAAGGGATAGTGGGGGAGAGATTGGATTGTCAAATAGTTAAGGAATCATCAAAGATACATTCATTTTGAATCTCATATGCAAGTACATAGACTATTTAGACATGATATTTAGCTTGTTTTTATTAGAGTTGTATTAAATGTGAGTGGGATAATTGTGAGTCAAGTGACTGGGTAGATACATGGATTCCATAATATCTAACCCCTTTCTATGAAGCTCATTCATCTTTACTTAGTGAAATATAAAATTCATTTGACTATGACCATATTTTAGACCTTATACAACCAGGACATGTTTATGTAATTGTTGCATCATATAGGAATGAAGAGAGATTAGACTATTGGTTTTCATGATATGTTCAAGGAAAAAATATAATACAAACTATGATAGATGATGATGAGTTCACATATCCTACATGATTGGTTTTTATTGTTGGAATTTTTTTATGAACACATATGATTAGAAAGAATATAATTCCTATATTTAAGGAATTTGAGAATCACAAAACCATACTCATGTATACACTCCTAGTTGTAGAAACAAATATTAAGTTATTGAAGCATCATGCAAAACCAAGAACACAAGAACTATGGATGATTAGTAATGTTGATCATGAAGCAATATTGGAAACTCTGAAGGTAAGAGATGATCGCTTAGGAACACTTGAGTAGTGGATCTATTTTTTCTATGGAACAAGTATGATATTATTCATCATAGTTAGATTCATGTTTTTTATATGGGACATGTATGATGAGAGAGGGGTGATCCAATATCCATCATGTGGGTCATTCACATCGTAGGTGTGAATGAAATCGCACTAAGGAAAATCATAATGGTCTTGTATGCCATGATGAGGACTTCAATGGTTTAGATTTGATGACAAGGATTGAATGACTATTGCATGCAATTTTTATTGAATGAACATGAAAATTGAGAGAGGGTTGAATCAATTATTTCTTATGAAAACACAAAAACCCTCATTAACATTTAGATCCAGATGCATTCATTAAAACCTTAATTTTTGATGAATTTTTAACATGAAAAGCAGATAATGAAAACTTAAATAACTCAATACCAAACACAAGAGAACACTATATTTACATGGAAAACCAAAGAATGTAAAAACTATAGTGAGGATTAGCTCACAATATAAGTAATAGAAAAATTGGTACAAAGGCTCATTGCCATAATAGGATGTACACTATCTAGAAAGGCTCACATACAAGGCTTACTACCAAAGTACACAAAGAAGATAGAGAATAAATGTTACAAAAAGAATATGATCTCAATGCAACAAATATTCCACCACAATAGCTCCAACACCTTTGTAGTCTATTTGAATGATTGTAGACACCTTCTGCTCACTGCATCTAGTAATCCAACACTTGAAAGTTCACACTGTTTTGCTCAATTTAACATCACTCACATCATACACTTCACACATTCATCTATCTTGCATCTATCTTCACCTCCTTCAACAATTCAACTCATACTTATACCATCCTCAACCTTGAAACCCTCTCCAAGGTCGAAAATGCACCTCAAACGTGCAAATTAAAATTAGGTCGATGCCAAAACACTTCCATGGAAAATAGAAGTGAATGTAGACCACACCAAAAATAAATTGGCACCTAAATCAACAAAACCACTTAATCACACGCTACCAAAAACAATATTTATCCTTCACATGTAGTGTAAACACTAGGTTAGTCATTACCCCAACAAACACAATTGATCAATTAAGTACGTGCTTCATCAAACTCAAAGACAACTTGCAAACCAAACTACACACTTTAATACAATATATAATATTCATCCAACATCCTGAAATCCATCAAACTCCTTCGCAACAACTTCTACCTAAAGAATTTTCAAGATGAGTACACTCAAACAACTCTGCCAAACATTATTACTTGAAAACTTATCTTCTGAAGCACCAAACGTCAAATCCTCTTGACATAGGAAAGAGACCAACACCATCAAATCTCACTTAGAACTGTAAGTCTTAAAAAAAAATTGTGGAGAAACAAAGAGAAAAGACATTTCTCCTAGACACCTCTGTAATGCATAGTTCACACATTGATGAACACAACTTCTTCTGTACAATAATCCATCACCAATTTTTTTGAATATAGAATCTTTGATCACCTCTAACCAAAATATCTAAACCACATAATTAGATCTTCACCCTAGAATAAATTTAGAGAAAGACCAAAACACACTTGTGCAACATCAAACAATATTGTAACAATCTCTCTCAACCACTACACAGTTGACACCACTGACAACACAAGCTTGTTGACATCAATGAAAACACCTTCATACTTGCAACAATCTCCCCCTTTTTCATTGATGGAAACACAAGATGTGAAAAACTATCAAAGACAACTCTCCCTTTCATTTTAATGATTAGATAGCCTAAACAACATTTGTCTCTTCCCCTTTCAAATTTTTCTTTTTCACATGCTTCACTCTCTCTTTCAACTTTTTATTTTTCGCATGCTTCACTCTCCCCCTTTGACATCAATGGAAAAGGATAAAATGTTGCATTTTCTCCCCCTTTGACATTGCACAACTTATTTTCAACTACTCTGAATACCCCCCCTTAGGAGCACACATCAATCTACAACAATATACAATATTACTACCTACTCCCCCTAAGAGGTAGCCACCAACATCTGTCCATAATAAAAGATAGATCATGAGATCCACTAGATTGATGCATCTCCTTATGTATCTAGTTTAGAGGAGGGGAAATGAACCCAAACTTCTCTTGGAGATACTCAAAAGAATCCTTAGGGAAGAGCCTTAGTGAATATGTTAGCAATCTGATCCTTTGTAGGCACATATTCAAGCTTCACTTCACTCTCCACAACCTTCTCTCTTAAAAAGTGATATTTGATCGAAATATGTTTTTTCCTTGAATGCATCACTAGATTCTTTGAAATGTTTATTGCACTTGTATTATCACAAAATATAGAAATAGGCTCATCATACACCAATATGATATCCTTCAATGTTTGTCTCATCCACAACACTTGTGTTCAACAATATGTTGTTGCAATGTACTCAACCTCTGTACTAGATAAAGAAACTAAATCTTGTTTCTTACTTAGCCATGACACCATTCTATATCCTATAAATAATGCACCGCCACTTGTACTTTTTTTTTTCACCCACACAACCAAATGAATATGCATCTGTGTAAGCACTCTATGTGAAATTAGTATCTTTTGGATACTATAGGCCATGATCTAGAGTGCCTTTTAGGTATCTAAATATCCTTTTCACTACTGAAACATGTGAATCTCTAGGATCTTCTTGAAATATAGCCACAAGATAAACTATATGCATGATTTCTGATCTAGTAGCAGTTAGATATAGTAGTCCACCAATCATAGATATGTATTTTCTTTGATCAACCTTAGGGGATTCATCATTCTTTCTCAATTTGTAACCAGAAGCCATAGGGGTACATAACAGTTTGGAGTCTTCCATTCCAAACTTCTTCAACACTTCTTTGACATACTTTGAATATGAAATGAATATGCCTTTATTTTTTTGATTGATTTGTAGCCAAAGGAAGAAATTCATCTCCCCAAACATAGACATCTCAAACTCTTTCTACATCTCTTTTGTAATCTTCTTACACATAGCTTCATTTCCTCCAAAAATTATGTCATCAACATACACAACTACAATCAAGATTTGATCTTTCTCAACCTTAAAGTAAAGGTTACTATTTGTGGTTCCTTTATTGAATTCTTGTATCAAATTCTTATCCAACCTTGCATACCAAGCTCTAGGATCTTGCTTCAATCAATATAATTCCTTCTTCAATCTACAAACCATATTAGGGTTATCTAATAACTGAAATCCTTTTAGTTATTCCATGTATACTTCTTCTTCAAACTCTCCATTCAAGAAAGAAAAATTCATATCCATCTGATAAACTTTAAAGTCCTTATGTGTTGCAAAAGCCAAAAACATCCTAATTGCTTCCATTCTAGCCACCGGAGCAAATTTTTCCTCAAATTCTATTCCTTCAACTTGTGCATAGCCCTTACACACAAGAATTGCCTTGTTTCTTACCACTTCTCCATTCTTATTTAGTTTGTTTCTGAACACCCACTTATATCCCATTTTTTTGTTTGTTTGTTGGTCTTGGGACAAGTTCCCAAGTCCGATTCTTCTCAATTTATGTAAGTTCTTCTTCCATATCTTTCATCTAATGTTCATCTATACATGCCTCAATCACTGTCTTAGGTTTAACTTTAGAAAGTAGACATAAATTTACCTCTTCTTCAACAACTTTCCTTCTTGTCAATACACCTTTGCTTTTGTATCCAATGATTTTTTCTTTAGAATGATTTCTATTCACATACTTAAGGGTTCTAGGGGTCTTTTCTAAAGCTTCTTCCTCTTCATCCTGTGCTTCTTCGTCCTTATATTTTTCCTGTTCTTCTCTATAGGTAGGTTCATCTGATTCATATCCATCTATCACCACTGAATTCTATAGATATTCATCCACTTTGGCACTTGCACTTTGAACAATCTTTCTCAATATTTTATTGTAACATCTGTAAGCTTTTCTTCTAGTAGAATATCCAAGGAAGATACCTTTATTAGACCTTGCATCAAATTTTCCGAAGTTTTCTTCATCTTTTTTGATATAGCATTTACTTCCAAACGCTCTAAAGTACTTGATAGTAGGGATCCTTCCATACCACAAATCATAGGGAGTCTTTGTGTTGTTTTCTTTTTCTTGAAATCTGTTAAGTATGTAAACAACAGTATAAATTTCTTCTCTCCAATAGAATTTGGATAGGTTAGCTTCTTTTTTCATAGTCCTTACAACTTCTTAAATAATCCTATTTTTCCTTTCAACCATCCCATTTTTCTTAGGAGTCCTTGGGGCTAAGAAATATCTCTTTATGCCATGATTCTCAAAACACATGTTAAATTCATTGGAGGTGAATTATACACCTTTGTCAAACCTCAAACGTTTGATCTTCAAATCCATTTCATTCTCAATCATAACACTAAATGCCTTGAATATATCTAGGTCTTTAGATTTTTCTTTAAGTAAATGAACCCATGTCATTCTAAGAATAATCATCAATTAAAAGCATCAAATAGATGTCACCTTGAAGAATTCTCACTCTTGTAGGACCAAAAAGGTTTATATGCACCAATTCTAACAATCTGGTAGAAGATTGTTCTTTACCCTTGAAACTTCTTCTTTTTTTCTTTACAATTTGACATTCCTTGGAGATAGCATTGATAGGCTTTGTAATCCTTGGAAGATCTCTTACTTCTTGAACTGAACTGGTCCTAACCAAATTATCAAAATTGATGTGAAACATCCTCCTATGCCATAGCCAACTTTTATTAATATGAGTCATAAAACAATGACCATCAACACCCTTGATCTGATAAACATTTCTATATGCCCTCTTTCCAATAAAAATCATAGTTTTGGACCCTTTTTTGATCTCACATCTATCATCCTGAAATATAAGATTATATCCTTTTCTACACATTTTTCAAACATTCAGAATGTTATGCCTTAAACCCTTGACATATTAAACATCATCAATATTATGCTTTCCGTCAAAACTGATTGAACCTATTCCACAAATCTTAGCACCTAAATCATCTCCAAATCTAACAAGTCCTCCATCATATTTTTTAAGTTTAACAAACTTACTCTTGTCTCCAATCATATGATTTGAGCAGCCACTATCAATGATCCAATAGTTCTTATCTTGTCTAACATGAAAATTAGATACCAAAGTACCTTCAACCTTAATCTTTATCTCCTTTGTCTTTGTAGCACTTTCCTTCTAACATCTTTCAGAGTTAACAGAAACAGATTCATCTTTTAAAGTTAGGAACAAGCATTCATCATCATCAGGATCCCCATAATCAACTTCATCATTAGAAATACTAGCATCTTCTCTAACATAGTAGCTTTTCTTAACTTTCTTACCTTTAATATTCTCCTCATTTTTATCATTCACAACTCTATTTAGGCATCTTGAAGCATAGTGACCTATTTTTCCACAACTGAAACATTTGAAAGGTAATTTATCTTTATACTTACCAGTACCTCTTCTCATCCTTCTCGCAAAGTTATCCTCCACATAATCAATACCTTCTTGAGTTGGTTCTCTGTTCTTCTCTATTTTAATAGCCTTAAAATCAGTCTCAATATTTGCACCATTGTTAGTACCAAAATATCTCATCTCAAATGCAGTTAAAGAGCCATACAATTGATCTCTAGAATATTGATCTAGGTTTTGAGATTTCTCAATAGCAAAAAATTTATAACTATAAGCTTTAGTAAGGGTTCTAAGAATTTTCTTTACCATTTTAGCTTCTTTCACCTTTCCTCCAAGGCCTCTATTTGCACTGACAATTTCATCAACTCTCTGCATGTAGCTTATGATATTTTCTTCTTTAGAAATTCATAGGTTCTTAAATTGTGTCTTCAGATTTTGCATCTTAGCTTGTTTGACCATAATATATCCTTCATAAATACTTTCCAATTTATCCCAAATCTCTTTAGCATTTTTCAAATCCATAAATTTCACTAATTCATAATTTGCAAGACTACTCAAAAGAACAAACCTTGGTTTACCATTTGCTTCATAGGCCTTGATCTCATCACTTGTTATTGGTCCATTTGCAAGTATAGTGTAATTAGTATTCACTATGTACAAAACATCATATCCAAGGTAAATTAGATAGCCTTCCATATCCACATTCCAGAATGCATAGTCCATGCCATCAAATATAGGGATCTCCTTCTTGTTCGCCATCCTAGACCTAGCTCAAGCTATTAATATTTTCTCTAAGGAAACTTGCTCTAAAACCAATTGTTGAATGAACAAGACAACTCAGAGGGGGGTGAATCAGTTGCATCTTATCAAAAAACCAAAACCCTCACTAACATTTAGGTCCACATGCATTCATTACACCCTTAATCTATTATGAAGTTTTAACATGAAAAGAAGATGACAAAAACTTAAACAACCCAACACCAAACACAAGAGAACACCATATTTATGTGGAAAACCCAAGAATGGAAAAACCATGGGGAGGATTACCTCACAATATTTAAGTAATAGAAAAATTGGTATAAAAGCTCACTTATAGAATAGGAAACACTGTCTAGAAAGGCTCACAACCAAGGCTCACTGCTAAAGTACAAAAAAAATATAGAGAAGAAATGTTACACAAAGAATATGATCTCAAGGCAATAAATATTCCACCACAATAGCTCCAACACCTTCATGGTCTATTTGAATGATTGTAGACACCTTCTTCTCACTGCATATGGTAATCCAACACTTGAAATTTCACACTGCTCTAGTCAATTTCACATCTATCACATCATACACTTCACACATTCATCCATCTTACATCTATCTTCACCTCCTTCAAGAATTAAACTCATACTTATACTTTCCTCAACCTTGAAACCCTCTCCAAGGTTGAAAATGCACCTCAAATGTGCAAATTCAAATTAGGTTGGTGCCAAAACACTTTTCACAATAGATAGAAGTGAATATGAACCACATGAAAACTTAACTAGGACCCAAATCAACAACACCACTTAATCACATGCTACCACCAAAAATATTTATCCTTCGCATATAGTGTAAACACCAGGTCGGTCGTTACCTATGCACAAACACCATTAATCAATTAAGTACACACTTTATCAAAATCAAAGATGACTTGTAAACCATGCTTCACTCTTGAACACAATCCAATATATTCCTCCAACATCCTAAAATCGATCAAATTCCTTCACAATAACTTCTACCTAAAGAATGTACACTCAAATAACTCTGCCAAACACTGTTACTTGAAAAATTATCTTTTGAAGTACAAAACCTCAAATCCTCTTGAGACAAGAAAGAGACCAACACCATCAACTCTCAATCAGAACTGCAATTCCTAAAGCACAATTACAGAGAAATGCAGAGAAAAGACATTTATCCTTGACACCTCTATAATGCACAATTCACACATTTGTGAACACAAATTCTTTTGTATAATGATCCATCACCACAAATTCTGAATATAGATTCTTTGATCACCTCTAACCAAAATATCTAAACCACATAATCATATCTTCACCCTAGAAGAAATTAAGAGCAAGAGCATAACACACCTCTATAACACAAAACAATACTACAACAATCTCTCTCAACCACTACACAGTTGACACCAATGACAACACAAGCTTGTTGAAATGAATGACAACACCTTCATACTTGCAACAGTGTTCATATCACATTGTCATATTATGAGGATGGTATTCATTGTGTGATGAGTGAAGGGATCAGGCGGGAATATTCTAGAGACAGGTGCCAACATGTCATTGCATCGTGTGGACTTAGTGTACCACATTTGTGTTCCTCGACTAGTAGGAGGATGTTGCGATGTGTTGAGATGGTGTAAAAGTCTAGGATATTAAATCTCATGGGGATTTATGAATGAATTTTAAAATTTCATCGAGCCTTGATCTCAGCCATCCATGTTGGATCCAATGCCCAACATTCAAACTACAAAATTTAGTAGCTCTGATTCATGAGAAAACTGTAGAAGTAATGGCACAACAAAATTCCCAGCTACCAGATCAAACACGATCAACTCTAAATCAATTTTCAACACCATTTCAATTCTATATTTATTATTGGATAGTGCCATTACTCCTTGATGTGTTGCAGAGGTCAAAATTTTCTTGTCAGGGTATATTTGTCTAGGTTTTGTTACAGATTTCATGGGAACCCCATACCTACATTTTTGAGATCATCATTGTAGAGTATGCTTGAGGAATCACAACTTTTATGACTGGGTTGTTGTTTAGTTCTAGAGGCAATCTGAATGTTTTAAATCTGATCAGTGTTCATCTTCCTTCAAACCCTAGTTAGATTAGGATTATGAATTTGAATTCAAAATTATGAGTTATGCCTCCACTATAAAGGAAAATTGTGTTGTAATAATAGAGGTTCTTCTTTTCAATCTTTGTAAGTCTTTTTCCAAGGTTGTATAGTGCTTCTCTTCTATACTTAGAAATGAAATATGGTAAAGTTATGCTTTGTAATAACAATAGATGACCTAAATGCCCATTTCATTGTACTAAATGGTATGTATCGGTTTTATCATTCTCTCTATTGTTGTAAATATTTCCTTTGAATCAATATAAACAAGGATTATATTTTGGTTCTCATTTCAAACTAGGTGTCATGAATGTAGGAATTGTTAGTTTCTATTCAAGGAATGGTGTAATTCCCTTTCAATTCATGTATTAGGGTTATGTTGATATAATAAGGATCCGTAAGTAGTTTGATAGTATTGATCATGTGTTGATTTCTTGCTATAAGGTAGTAGGTTTGTCAGAAGCCAAGGGTTGGTCTATTTTAGGAGTTTTATTTTATTTTCGGACTCTGTGTGGATAAGGAACTAGTCAGTTTATATTCTAAAACCTAAGTCCAAGGTAGAACCAAAATCTAAAATTAAAATCAAAACCTTAACTTTTTGTATTTTACTTTTATGTCTATTTCTATACTACCAAGAACCATCGAGAATATAGAAGGTTGCATTGATGATTTAGCCCATCAAATTCCTTCTACAATAGTAGTATGATGATCTATTATCAAAGGAATCATTTGCATAGAAGTGTTTTATGTGTGTGATTTTATAGGGATACCCACCTTGGTCTCCTATTCATTGGCCACTGACCTAGGGTCTCTAAGTATAAGAAGTAGCTAGTCTTTAGGAGAATCTAGAAAATCAGTTAGAAACACCAACAAATTGGTGACTCTACTAGGGAGGAAGGAATTTCTGCCTAGTTGTCTACATCCTAGTGGATTGAGTCAAAAGTTCCATTCAAATCCATCTATCAAAAATAGTCCTAAGAGGTTTTCGAGTTTAATTTTTTTGTCAAAGTGCATTAAAGAGAAAAATATTACTCCCATTAAGTTGGGTGGTGACTCTACACTCTAAAGACCAATTGAAAAGAAGAAGATCGTCATCATGAATGACAAAAGATCCCTTGAAAATGTTGATCCTCCAAGAAGATTGGAAGTGGATCTCACAAGGGGTCAGACATCTTGAGGAACAAAGACCAAAGTCAAAGGAACAAATATGAAAGTAAGTTTGATCCTACCTTTGGCAAAAATACTAGTTATATTTTGCATAGTGAGGATAGTTCTGATTTTTATCAAGAAAGATATGATCTCTTAAATGAGGAAGAGGGATTGACCACACCATTGATAAGGCATACAAACTCTTAGAGAAGAGAAAGGAAATCAAGGAAAACATAATTAAACCAAAGTAGGGTTGACCCTACATAAGAGCTTTTAGATCAAAATCCTCCCCTTGGACCTTCTGTGATACAATAGTTACATGGTGATCCTACTTCAAAAGGACATACCTTTTCTTTCAAAAAACCTGTTAATCCCCCATCTACCACTAGTATAGATGTCTAAAATGTCTACTCAAGCCCCTCCAATTATTTCACAAGCCCCTACTCCTAGTAATACAATCCAATCCGAGGAGGAAATACTGAAAGATACCCATGATTTGCAGTTAGAAGTTGAAAGATTGAAACAAGAAAGAATTAAGGAAGTTGCAAAACATAAAGATGATTTGAGGAGAGAGTTTGATAGTTTGATAGCTGCAAAATTTTTTGTCAATACCTCCATACCTACACCTCAAACCCAGACCAAAACTACCAATCAAATAAGTATGCCTTTGAATACCTCCCATATAAGAACATCGTGTAATCCTCAGCCAAATACTATCACACAAAATGTGACTAATAAAAATTATATGAGAAATACCTCATCTAGAACTATAGACCCTTCTAATTCACATGGTAATCCATGCATGATTTCTATGCCTTCAATTTTTGGTGTCTCAGTTGGCCCTCAAATAAATCCCACTCAAGGCCAATAGTTCCAACAAAATAAAAATATGGGAAATATGTCTTAGCCACAATATGTTGGACAAAATCTAGGAGTTAGAAATTATGTACCAAATACCCAAGGATAGTACTGGAATATTCCTCAAGTGCAAAGTGGTATTCCATAATATGTGGCAAATCAATATATCCCCACACCACAACAACCACATGTACAACAAAATATTCCTCAAAACCAGGGTGGTTATTAGAATTTTGGAGGAAATGTTCCTGGAAGAAGACCACTACAAATGGATAGGTATAGACAACTTGATTTTGGGGGAATCTCTAAATGCCCTAATAAGGTTACTAATGAAGTGAATAAATGTCTATCTAGATTTTTAGGGAGTGATGTAGTGACTGGTGAAGAGAACTTAAGCACCTTTGTGAACTTGTTAGAGGATTTTAAGGTAGAACATGAAGATGTTATCATGAAGTTATTTATGTATTATTTGACTGGTGAGTCTAGGGACTTGTATAGAAACTTTCCTAATGGTGGTATTGTATATTGGGAAGACTTCAAGAGGGTATTTAGAGAATAGTATGAAAATAACATTGACCTTATATTTTCAATCAATGAGTTCACAAGCATCAACAAGTGGTATAATGAGTCTATTTTAGAGTTCAATGCAAGGTTTAATAGGATCTTCTACAAGGTTCCTAATGACATAAGGCCCCCTAATTCTATGTGTCTAGTCTTGTATTGCAAGGATTATGATCCTAAAATGAGTTATAAATTGAGGGATAAGAATCCTCAATC
>CM021104.1:519573074-519592334 GCA_007115665.2 Sequoiadendron giganteum | reverse complement strand
CCTCTTCATCCTGTGCTTCTTCGTCCTTATATTTTTCCTGTTCTTCTCTATAGGTAGGTTCATCTGATTCATATCCATCTATCACCACTGAATTCTATAGATATTCATCCACTTTGGCACTTGCACTTTGAACAATCTTTCTCAATATTTTATTGTAACATCTGTAAGCTTTTCTTCTAGTAGAATATCCAAGGAAGATACCTTTATTAGACCTTGCATCAAATTTTCCGAAGTTTTCTTCATCTTTTTTGATATAGCATTTACTTCCAAACGCTCTAAAGTACTTGATAGTAGGGATCCTTCCATACCACAAATCATAGGGAGTCTTTGTGTTGTTTTCTTTTTCTTGAAATCTGTTAAGTATGTAAACAACAGTATAAATTTCTTCTCTCCAATAGAATTTGGATAGGTTAGCTTCTTTTTTCATAGTCCTTACAACTTCTTAAATAATCCTATTTTTCCTTTCAACCATCCCATTTTTCTTAGGAGTCCTTGGGGCTAAGAAATATCTCTTTATGCCATGATTCTCAAAACACATGTTAAATTCATTGGAGGTGAATTATACACCTTTGTCAAACCTCAAACGTTTGATCTTCAAATCCATTTCATTCTCAATCATAACACTAAATGCCTTGAATATATCTAGGTCTTTAGATTTTTCTTTAAGTAAATGAACCCATGTCATTCTAAGAATAATCATCAATTAAAAGCATCAAATAGATGTCACCTTGAAGAATTCTCACTCTTGTAGGACCAAAAAGGTTTATATGCACCAATTCTAACAATCTGGTAGAAGATTGTTCTTTACCCTTGAAACTTCTTCTTTTTTTCTTTACAATTTGACATTCCTTGGAGATAGCATTGATAGGCTTTGTAATCCTTGGAAGATCTCTTACTTCTTGAACTGAACTGGTCCTAACCAAATTATCAAAATTGATGTGAAACATCCTCCTATGCCATAGCCAACTTTTATTAATATGAGTCATAAAACAATGACCATCAACACCCTTGATCTGATAAACATTTCTATATGCCCTCTTTCCAATAAAAATCATAGTTTTGGACCCTTTTTTGATCTCACATCTATCATCCTGAAATATAAGATTATATCCTTTTCTACACATTTTTCAAACATTCAGAATGTTATGCCTTAAACCCTTGACATATTAAACATCATCAATATTATGCTTTCCGTCAAAACTGATTGAACCTAT
Source organism: Sequoiadendron giganteum (assembly GCA_007115665.2). Taxonomy (NCBI): domain Eukaryota; kingdom Viridiplantae; phylum Streptophyta; class Pinopsida; order Cupressales; family Cupressaceae; genus Sequoiadendron; species Sequoiadendron giganteum. Next base: position 519,591,120 of record CM021104.1, on the reverse strand, counting down.
TCCACAAATCTTAGCACCTAAATCATCTCCAAATCTAACAAGTCCTCCATCATATTTTTTAAGTTTAACAAACTTACTCTTGTCTCCAATCATATGATTTGAGCAGCCACTATCAATGATCCAATAGTTCTTATCTTGTCTAACATGAAAATTAGATACCAAAGTACCTTCAACCTTAATCTTTATCTCCTTTGTCTTTGTAGCACTTTCCTTCTAACATCTTTCAGAGTTAACAGAAACAGATTCATCTTTTAAAGTTAGGAACAAGCATTCATCATCATCAGGATCCCCATAATCAACTTCATCATTAGAAATACTAGCATCTTCTCTAACATAGTAGCTTTTCTTAACTTTCTTACCTTTAATATTCTCCTCATTTTTATCATTCACAACTCTATTTAGGCATCTTGAAGCATAGTGACCTATTTTTCCACAACTGAAACATTTGAAAGGTAATTTATCTTTATACTTACCAGTACCTCTTCTCATCCTTCTCGCAAAGTTATCCTCCACATAATCAATACCTTCTTGAGTTGGTTCTCTGTTCTTCTCTATTTTAATAGCCTTAAAATCAGTCTCAATATTTGCACCATTGTTAGTACCAAAATATCTCATCTCAAATGCAGTTAAAGAGCCATACAATTGATCTCTAGAATATTGATCTAGGTTTTGAGATTTCTCAATAGCAAAAAATTTATAACTATAAGCTTTAGTAAGGGTTCTAAGAATTTTCTTTACCATTTTAGCTTCTTTCACCTTTCCTCCAAGGCCTCTATTTGCACTGACAATTTCATCAACTCTCTGCATGTAGCTTATGATATTTTCTTCTTTAGAAATTCATAGGTTCTTAAATTGTGTCTTCAGATTTTGCATCTTAGCTTGTTTGACCATAATATATCCTTCATAAATACTTTCCAATTTATCCCAAATCTCTTTAGCATTTTTCAAATCCATAAATTTCACTAATTCATAATTTGCAAGACTACTCAAAAGAACAAACCTTGGTTTACCATTTGCTTCATAGGCCTTGATCTCATCACTTGTTATTGGTCCATTTGCAAGTATAGTGTAATTAGTATTCACTATGTACAAAACATCATATCCAAGGTAAATTAGATAGCCTTCCATATCCACATTCCAGAATGCATAGTCCATGCCATCAAATATAGGGATCTCCTTCTTGTTCGCCATCCTAGACCTAGCTCAAGCTATTAATATTTTCTCTAAGGAAACTTGCTCTAAAACCAATTGTTGAATGAACAAGACAACTCAGAGGGGGGTGAATCAGTTGCATCTTATCAAAAAACCAAAACCCTCACTAACATTTAGGTCCACATGCATTCATTACACCCTTAATCTATTATGAAGTTTTAACATGAAAAGAAGATGACAAAAACTTAAACAACCCAACACCAAACACAAGAGAACACCATATTTATGTGGAAAACCCAAGAATGGAAAAACCATGGGGAGGATTACCTCACAATATTTAAGTAATAGAAAAATTGGTATAAAAGCTCACTTATAGAATAGGAAACACTGTCTAGAAAGGCTCACAACCAAGGCTCACTGCTAAAGTACAAAAAAAATATAGAGAAGAAATGTTACACAAAGAATATGATCTCAAGGCAATAAATATTCCACCACAATAGCTCCAACACCTTCATGGTCTATTTGAATGATTGTAGACACCTTCTTCTCACTGCATATGGTAATCCAACACTTGAAATTTCACACTGCTCTAGTCAATTTCACATCTATCACATCATACACTTCACACATTCATCCATCTTACATCTATCTTCACCTCCTTCAAGAATTAAACTCATACTTATACTTTCCTCAACCTTGAAACCCTCTCCAAGGTTGAAAATGCACCTCAAATGTGCAAATTCAAATTAGGTTGGTGCCAAAACACTTTTCACAATAGATAGAAGTGAATATGAACCACATGAAAACTTAACTAGGACCCAAATCAACAACACCACTTAATCACATGCTACCACCAAAAATATTTATCCTTCGCATATAGTGTAAACACCAGGTCGGTCGTTACCTATGCACAAACACCATTAATCAATTAAGTACACACTTTATCAAAATCAAAGATGACTTGTAAACCATGCTTCACTCTTGAACACAATCCAATATATTCCTCCAACATCCTAAAATCGATCAAATTCCTTCACAATAACTTCTACCTAAAGAATGTACACTCAAATAACTCTGCCAAACACTGTTACTTGAAAAATTATCTTTTGAAGTACAAAACCTCAAATCCTCTTGAGACAAGAAAGAGACCAACACCATCAACTCTCAATCAGAACTGCAATTCCTAAAGCACAATTACAGAGAAATGCAGAGAAAAGACATTTATCCTTGACACCTCTATAATGCACAATTCACACATTTGTGAACACAAATTCTTTTGTATAATGATCCATCACCACAAATTCTGAATATAGATTCTTTGATCACCTCTAACCAAAATATCTAAACCACATAATCATATCTTCACCCTAGAAGAAATTAAGAGCAAGAGCATAACACACCTCTATAACACAAAACAATACTACAACAATCTCTCTCAACCACTACACAGTTGACACCAATGACAACACAAGCTTGTTGAAATGAATGACAACACCTTCATACTTGCAACAGTGTTCATATCACATTGTCATATTATGAGGATGGTATTCATTGTGTGATGAGTGAAGGGATCAGGCGGGAATATTCTAGAGACAGGTGCCAACATGTCATTGCATCGTGTGGACTTAGTGTACCACATTTGTGTTCCTCGACTAGTAGGAGGATGTTGCGATGTGTTGAGATGGTGTAAAAGTCTAGGATATTAAATCTCATGGGGATTTATGAATGAATTTTAAAATTTCATCGAGCCTTGATCTCAGCCATCCATGTTGGATCCAATGCCCAACATTCAAACTACAAAATTTAGTAGCTCTGATTCATGAGAAAACTGTAGAAGTAATGGCACAACAAAATTCCCAGCTACCAGATCAAACACGATCAACTCTAAATCAATTTTCAACACCATTTCAATTCTATATTTATTATTGGATAGTGCCATTACTCCTTGATGTGTTGCAGAGGTCAAAATTTTCTTGTCAGGGTATATTTGTCTAGGTTTTGTTACAGATTTCATGGGAACCCCATACCTACATTTTTGAGATCATCATTGTAGAGTATGCTTGAGGAATCACAACTTTTATGACTGGGTTGTTGTTTAGTTCTAGAGGCAATCTGAATGTTTTAAATCTGATCAGTGTTCATCTTCCTTCAAACCCTAGTTAGATTAGGATTATGAATTTGAATTCAAAATTATGAGTTATGCCTCCACTATAAAGGAAAATTGTGTTGTAATAATAGAGGTTCTTCTTTTCAATCTTTGTAAGTCTTTTTCCAAGGTTGTATAGTGCTTCTCTTCTATACTTAGAAATGAAATATGGTAAAGTTATGCTTTGTAATAACAATAGATGACCTAAATGCCCATTTCATTGTACTAAATGGTATGTATCGGTTTTATCATTCTCTCTATTGTTGTAAATATTTCCTTTGAATCAATATAAACAAGGATTATATTTTGGTTCTCATTTCAAACTAGGTGTCATGAATGTAGGAATTGTTAGTTTCTATTCAAGGAATGGTGTAATTCCCTTTCAATTCATGTATTAGGGTTATGTTGATATAATAAGGATCCGTAAGTAGTTTGATAGTATTGATCATGTGTTGATTTCTTGCTATAAGGTAGTAGGTTTGTCAGAAGCCAAGGGTTGGTCTATTTTAGGAGTTTTATTTTATTTTCGGACTCTGTGTGGATAAGGAACTAGTCAGTTTATATTCTAAAACCTAAGTCCAAGGTAGAACCAAAATCTAAAATTAAAATCAAAACCTTAACTTTTTGTATTTTACTTTTATGTCTATTTCTATACTACCAAGAACCATCGAGAATATAGAAGGTTGCATTGATGATTTAGCCCATCAAATTCCTTCTACAATAGTAGTATGATGATCTATTATCAAAGGAATCATTTGCATAGAAGTGTTTTATGTGTGTGATTTTATAGGGATACCCACCTTGGTCTCCTATTCATTGGCCACTGACCTAGGGTCTCTAAGTATAAGAAGTAGCTAGTCTTTAGGAGAATCTAGAAAATCAGTTAGAAACACCAACAAATTGGTGACTCTACTAGGGAGGAAGGAATTTCTGCCTAGTTGTCTACATCCTAGTGGATTGAGTCAAAAGTTCCATTCAAATCCATCTATCAAAAATAGTCCTAAGAGGTTTTCGAGTTTAATTTTTTTGTCAAAGTGCATTAAAGAGAAAAATATTACTCCCATTAAGTTGGGTGGTGACTCTACACTCTAAAGACCAATTGAAAAGAAGAAGATCGTCATCATGAATGACAAAAGATCCCTTGAAAATGTTGATCCTCCAAGAAGATTGGAAGTGGATCTCACAAGGGGTCAGACATCTTGAGGAACAAAGACCAAAGTCAAAGGAACAAATATGAAAGTAAGTTTGATCCTACCTTTGGCAAAAATACTAGTTATATTTTGCATAGTGAGGATAGTTCTGATTTTTATCAAGAAAGATATGATCTCTTAAATGAGGAAGAGGGATTGACCACACCATTGATAAGGCATACAAACTCTTAGAGAAGAGAAAGGAAATCAAGGAAAACATAATTAAACCAAAGTAGGGTTGACCCTACATAAGAGCTTTTAGATCAAAATCCTCCCCTTGGACCTTCTGTGATACAATAGTTACATGGTGATCCTACTTCAAAAGGACATACCTTTTCTTTCAAAAAACCTGTTAATCCCCCATCTACCACTAGTATAGATGTCTAAAATGTCTACTCAAGCCCCTCCAATTATTTCACAAGCCCCTACTCCTAGTAATACAATCCAATCCGAGGAGGAAATACTGAAAGATACCCATGATTTGCAGTTAGAAGTTGAAAGATTGAAACAAGAAAGAATTAAGGAAGTTGCAAAACATAAAGATGATTTGAGGAGAGAGTTTGATAGTTTGATAGCTGCAAAATTTTTTGTCAATACCTCCATACCTACACCTCAAACCCAGACCAAAACTACCAATCAAATAAGTATGCCTTTGAATACCTCCCATATAAGAACATCGTGTAATCCTCAGCCAAATACTATCACACAAAATGTGACTAATAAAAATTATATGAGAAATACCTCATCTAGAACTATAGACCCTTCTAATTCACATGGTAATCCATGCATGATTTCTATGCCTTCAATTTTTGGTGTCTCAGTTGGCCCTCAAATAAATCCCACTCAAGGCCAATAGTTCCAACAAAATAAAAATATGGGAAATATGTCTTAGCCACAATATGTTGGACAAAATCTAGGAGTTAGAAATTATGTACCAAATACCCAAGGATAGTACTGGAATATTCCTCAAGTGCAAAGTGGTATTCCATAATATGTGGCAAATCAATATATCCCCACACCACAACAACCACATGTACAACAAAATATTCCTCAAAACCAGGGTGGTTATTAGAATTTTGGAGGAAATGTTCCTGGAAGAAGACCACTACAAATGGATAGGTATAGACAACTTGATTTTGGGGGAATCTCTAAATGCCCTAATAAGGTTACTAATGAAGTGAATAAATGTCTATCTAGATTTTTAGGGAGTGATGTAGTGACTGGTGAAGAGAACTTAAGCACCTTTGTGAACTTGTTAGAGGATTTTAAGGTAGAACATGAAGATGTTATCATGAAGTTATTTATGTATTATTTGACTGGTGAGTCTAGGGACTTGTATAGAAACTTTCCTAATGGTGGTATTGTATATTGGGAAGACTTCAAGAGGGTATTTAGAGAATAGTATGAAAATAACATTGACCTTATATTTTCAATCAATGAGTTCACAAGCATCAACAAGTGGTATAATGAGTCTATTTTAGAGTTCAATGCAAGGTTTAATAGGATCTTCTACAAGGTTCCTAATGACATAAGGCCCCCTAATTCTATGTGTCTAGTCTTGTATTGCAAGGATTATGATCCTAAAATGAGTTATAAATTGAGGGATAAGAATCCTCAATCCTTGAGGGATGCATTAAAGATTGTAGTCTATATTGAGAACAAAAGGAAAGCCTTTAGAAAGGTCAACAAAGGAGATGAGGTTAAGCTCTTACAAAATCCTAAAGGTCACCAAAAAAAATAGCAGCACCCTCTGTGGATAATCTTGACACAATAATAAGAATCTTGAAGGATCTTAGTCACAAGCTTGCAATAAATGATAGAGGTTCATCTTATGATAAACCAAACTATCAAAGGAAAGAAAGAGTGCCAAGGCTTTCAAAAAATCCTTATAATAGAAACTGGCACAATGGTAGACCTATTCAGAAAAACTAGAGGAATATGTAAAACAAAGAAACCCCTGATCCTCTTAAAAGAAGTAATGCAAAATTTATGGAAGAAACTCCCTGGTGTGACCCTTTCCAATTGCCACATTCTTCTCAACAATTTAGGGTTGCCCAGTCTCTAGAGGATAGTCATGAATCTTATAATGATTATGATGATTCAAATATGGAGGATCAAGGAATACACATGTTATTTGGAATGGGCCCAACTACTGATGAATCTTCTTCAAAGGAGGGATTTTTAGAGGTTGATGTTCAAGACAAAAGACAAGAAAATAATTCTTATCATTAGCAAGTTTTCTTTGATGATGAAAAAGACAACATTTCCAAGGTGAACAACTTGGAATTAGGAACATAGGTTAGAATGAGAAGACCTTTAGATGAATAAATCAAATTATTAACTAGTGTTGCTATTGCATAGGCCAAAAGTACTTATAATCTGAGGAATAGAACAATCAACAAGGATCAAGGTAACCCTGGCACCCTTTTTATAAAGGAAGGAAAAAATGATACTAAAGGGAAAACCATTATGCAAAACAAATAAATCAAGAAAAATGATGCTAAGAAGCCTCCAAATTAGATTGTGACTCCCCCTATTAAGGTCAAATATCAAAAGGAAAAAAATGATCAAGAAAAAAATTAGGCTAAGCTTGCTCAAAGAAACAAATATGAAAATAACAAAGGGAAAGTGAATGAGAAAATTTATTTATGATATGACACTCCAAAGTATAGTTAAACTAGTATTGGAAATAATAGCAGATGTATTATTAATAGAATGTATGTTATTGAATAAACATCTTTAACACATTTTTTGTTAGATTATGTGTAATAGTTCAGTATTAGAATGCAATAAAGAGAATTAATTTAATGTCATGATTGGTTGAGTAAGTGAGTGTTTAAATTTTTGTGTGGAAGCAATAACTTAAGTAAGGGCCACTTGAGGTACTACTATACCACTTTAGTTTTAGTTGTTAGAATAGATAATGCATTGTGAATTCAATTTATAGTTTTTAGTTATATAATTGTAAATGAATGTGTTATATTTACTGAATTTGATTCTATAGGTTAATGTTTGTATCCTAATCTAGAGGGTTAACTAAGTTAGGACACTACAATTTAATAGTTAATAGTTAGTCTACAACATTAGGTACTCATAGTAGAAGGTGGTTGTTTATATTATTTTCACTTGTTTTGTGAATTAAGAATTTATTTTGTTTTCCATCTTTTACTATATTTGCACACATTTATTCACCTATTCTCAATTGATATAGGATGCCCAAAATCTATGAATGCATATATTTTTATAGCACTATCTTAAGTTTTATGACCCCTAGTTGATGATTTAATGTAGCCCTCTTGTGAATAATGAACTTCTTAGCTAGGGATCCTTAGGTCCTTTGAGTTGTGTGTATACTTTGTATCACCACTTTACTTAGGAATTAGAGCGGCTCTACATTTTTGGCATTATTTTTGGGGATGGTGCTAAGTTTAGGGTTCTTCTATGTGTTTTTCAATTTCTTTCAAGATTTCATAAGTATAGAATCATTGTTTCAATTTAGGGGAAATAGGTATTTTAGGCATAAATAGAAATGTAATTTACTTAAAATGTACAAGAATCACTGATCTAAAAGAGCTAGAACCATTTCATGTGGAGGCAATGAGATTCTCTAGGAATATTTCTCCCCTCGACACATGAAGAATTAGAAGATATTGGTGGACAAAGTGAATAGATAGAGGGAATCCCCAAAGAAGAATCATCCCTTACACTAGTAGCTACACCAATTATATAGGAGGCTTCATGAATACGCTTTGACATCATGGTTGAAGAAGCCATGGATAACCTAGGGGAGCATGTGACATTTGAATTCCCTATAACCAACCAGGAAAGGGTTTTTGCACTTAAAATAATACCTCCTTTAGTACTACCTGTATTCTATGGGTTGGTTATGGAAGATCCATACACCTTTCTCTTCAATTTTGACATAATCTGTTGGAGCTATGAGTATACTACATATTCTCATCGACTTAAATTATTACTACCCATGCTAAAGGATGTTGCTTTGTGTTGGTTCATGGGGTTGGGAAGGAATGTTGTTCCTAATTGGGAGACTATGAAGACAAAATTCTTGGGAAAATATCAAGATTACAATAGCAGTGCAAATAGAAAGAGGGGTGACATCTTCAGGATGTCATAGAGAGAGGATGAGCCTTTGGAAGATTATGTTGAATAGTTTCAGTTTTTCCTTAAGAAATCTCATCAAAATAGACTCTCCAATGACTCTTTAAAATTGGTGTTTTCAAGGGGAGTTAATGAGTAGAGTACTCTATAAATGCCCTTAATCTTATAGGAGTAGGGAACATCTCTCAATTTCCCTTTGAAGACATTTTCAAAGTATGCAAGAATTACTCCAAGTCATTCATCAAGAATAATAGGGGTGACAAGACCTCTTCTCTCAACAAATCATCTATTGGAGTTTCAAGGGTGGAGCTTAGCAATATTTTATCTAATATGAAGGGGGATATCATTAGCCACTTGATGACCCAACTGGATACCCTCCTAATCAAGAAGCAAGAAGAAGAAAAGGTAGTCCTCACAAAATTCTATCCACATTATTGCCAAACGAATATTAATTACAAGTGAAAAAGTTGGCTAGTATCTTTGAAGACAAGCAGGGGAATTCAAAGTTTCATGCCTTGAAAGATGAATAAGGTCAAGTGTTTTAAATCACTCAATTTAAGCCATGGAAACCAAGACAAGATATGCCCCAAGATCCCTTGACCTATAATATATCATTTCTAGGTAGTAATGCACACTTCCCAAATTAGAACCCTCAACCCTGTAACAATGTACAAAATCTACAATGGCAAATACCCCAAGCCTCTAATTGGAGTCAAAAAAAGTAAGCCATATGGCCTCCACAATGAAACAAAGGTCACCAATGGAAAAACAAAAACCTAAACTACAATAGCCATAATAGCCTACTATAATGCTAAATCTAGCCATTGCTACACCAACACCACCAAGAGAACCTCAATTGTCAACACAACCTACACCTAACCCCAACAATAATCCTATTCAATAGTCTTATGGTAAAAAAACCATCTAATACCCTAATTATGGGGTTGAGGTGAGTGATTTCCACCTTAGATCAGGGAAAATGCTAGCTAGGCCTTCATCTCCTCATATGATAGAATTGATTGATGAGGAACTCCTAACATAAAATTTGAACAAACAACCTAGGGAATGTGAACAAAATTAGGATAAACCAAAAAACATAAGTCTAAAACCCCCATTCCCTGAGAGACTAACTATACAAAAACATCATTCAAAAGCTGAATTTGATCTATTAGGACAACTCAAAGATGTTTGCATAAAGATACCCCTCATACAAGCAATTAAGGAAGTTCCAATTTATACAAATATAGAGAGTTTTATTCATCAAAAATCCAAGAAGAAAATGTAAGGACCCTCAAACTATATAAGTTTTAGGATAACTTATAGATATTATGTTAGGAAAGATAGTTGTCCCTAAATATATAGACCCTAGGAGCCCTATTGTGTATGTTAAACTCAATGGTACTCTCATCAATAATGATTTCTTTTTAGGTTCTTCTCTTTATCTTTAAAATTCTTCATGAGTTGATTTCTGGGTGGTGCATTTTGATCTTGAGGTAGATTTTAGTTAGATCTTGATTGAGCTAAGGATGAGGATTCCTTTCAATTATTACCCTAGGAAATATCTCTACATCTCTCTCAAAAACCACCACTGGTTGTTGTGAAAATTATTCTTCTTATTTCAAAACCAAATTTACTTTCATATACTCTGCAATATTTCTCTTATGTCTCCAGACTAAGGTGTTTAGTTGAGAGACAATGTCTTGTTTTACATGAACCTAATCAAGATCTTGCTACAACACACGGAAAAAGTTCTCATGTGAAAGGATCATATTTACTCATAATAAGCCAACTATTTCAACTTATTCTTTCGATTCCCCAACAGAGTCACCAAAAATCTATTAGTGAAAGAATTTGTATTTATGGAAATCAATCGATTATTAACTCTATTTTCCTATTAAATAAAGACAAAGTTACTAGCAATTGTAGAGATCACCATTTCATTTGTGATCTTCCTCTAAATATTAGTGAGGTACAACTCCCTCAAATGGTTCAACTAACCTTTTATGGTTATTATTTCGACCAAAAAGCATGAAAGGTAGACTAGCATTGGTTCATAGCTATGATATCAATGTGACAGAACTCAAAGTGAGTGCCACTAACATTTCAATACAAAGATTAAGATATCATAAACAAAATAAATAGTCATTTAGATAGTACTTAACTCAATTACAAAGAGGATGAACATAATATAAATAAGTATTCAATTTGCTAAGGAAGGAAACTCTAGACATTTATTCAAGTTCAAATACTCATACATAAACATAAACATTACATTACATTCAAAACCTAACACTAGTAGAATTTGGAAAATAAATGACTAGGTGACTACAAATTTTAGTCACAACAACTAAGAATGACTAAATTCTACTAATTTTTTGCAACTTAGCTATAAATGAGTAAATAAATTTGGTCATTGACTAAAAAATTATTTAGTCACACAAATAAAAATGACTAAATAGTTAGTCATTTATTTAGTCACAATCCATTTGAATAAATAATTTAAGGAATCAAGAATCAATATCCCGCTCCAAAAATTTAATAAACATACACTAAAACTTTCATCAAAATTTTATTTTCACATGTAGCCCACTAAAATGGATTTTTCATTTTAATAAACATACTTTAAAACATTCATCGAAACCTTATTTTAAAGAGTAGCCCACCAAAATGAAGAAGTGTTTCTGTAAAGAATGACAAAGAATGGTAAGGAGATGTGTGTGACAAGAGGCATAGGATTCATTGTTTCTTATCCCATTCCTGGTCTACTAAACAAGGGTTACATTGTTTGTGTTACTATTTGTAATCCAGGTATTTAATTGACATATATTTGCATAATTTCAAATTCCTTCAAATGCTTTTGAAGTAGCAATGTATCCTATATAGGGCCTAGAATGTTTTATTTTAATTTTAAAAATAAATAAATGATGTATTTTCTTGTGATTAGATAATGTGAAGATCTCCTAAATCTGCCCTAGCTCACTATCCTTTTTGGCACTATATTCATTACTCCAACTACTAGGGTTTTGCATGTGATCCTCTTGCTTCCATGCGATATACAAAAGTTGAGATTATAAGTAGGTATTTATTTTTGTTTCTTGTGCTAGGTTGACATTTTTGTTAGCTTACTTCTGAATTTTTAATGTTTTTTCCATAGGATACAACAATTAATGAATTTATAGCTAAATATTATGTAGACTACTAGCAATGTAAATCCTGTGCAATGATCTTTTTTTTGTCTGGTAGAAAGAAAGAAACTTATTAACCTTGTTGAATTTAATTCTTAAAAGGTTTTTTTTATTAATTATGATGTACTGTTAAAAGCTTTTAGCTATAGAATTTATCATTCTCCTTTGTAACCTAAAATATTAAGATAATTGATTCTGTGAGGCAATGGATGAGTATATAGATTTATAGATATACAAATAATATTTGAAAAGATTCAAGAAGAGTGTTGTGGTTGCTTTGGCCCCCTTGGCACCAACATATAGTGTATTGTTTGGATTTGGCCCCTGAGACTAACCAACTTTATATAAGGGGGTCTGGAAAAATAGTTGTATATGTGTCCATGAAACTTTGGTTATTTTCTAAAATTATTGAGTTTGCTTAAGTGTGATTGTATGAGAAAATCCAACATCAAAAATTTTCATAAAAGGAGGTTACATGGGCTTGATATGTGAGGAATTGGGAACATCTTTGAAAGTGCACACAAAATTGTTTCATGGTTTTTTTGAAATTTTTCAGGTTTTTCAAAAAAAATTTCTTTACGAGCACAATTTTAAAAACTAAAAAGCCATAAAAGAAAATATTTGGGAAAATATATTGCAAGTATGGATGTAGTTGATGGTGTTTTCATTAATGTTGTCATTGATGTTACAAAAATTTAGGTTGTCGCAGATGGTATTTGTATAGTTGAGATACTATAGAAGTTCTTAGAGTACATGGAGCTATATTTATGAGATTGTAGATGTGTTTTTGCCAAGTTCTTTTGAGAAAATTTGAGAAATAATGAAGGGAGTGTTGAAGTATGATCTGAGTGTGCTTTGGTATTGTGCTATACATTTATCTTGTATTGATCCTATGCCTGTATGGATCTATAAGTGTGTTCATGAGCTTTAATGGATAATATACACCGAGTTTTAGCTTCTAGATTGATGGAGGGTAAAAGATATGTTCACCGGTGTGTGAACTGGTTTGGCAGAACTATTTGTTCATGGATTGGGAGAAATGTTTTGGCTCCATAGTCTTATGATATTTGGCTTCAGATCTTGCGGATCTAGGAGATGACTCTTTTTGATGTTTCTATGTTCTGAAAAACTTTCTTTTGATTTGCCGCTCCAAAATACCTACTCCGGAGCTCCTATGTTTTGTTGGTTGGTCCGGTTGGACTGTTGAAGAGTTCTCTATGAATGAGGTTTCTTGTATTTGCTACAGATGTATCTGAAGTGTTCTCATAGATGGAAATATTTCTGGTGAAGCATGTTGAATGATCCACATGTGATCATCTTGCTGGAGATATGTGTACTTCAAAGATCATTGGTGTTTTTATTAGGTTTGGTTGACTTGGTGTCTACATGTTACATTAAGTTGTGCATCAATTTGAGGAAGCGTTTGATTGATCCAAGATGTTGTTTGGGTCCTCAATTAAATATGTAATAGGTCCTCTCTCATTCTTATCCACCGCGAGAATGTTGAGTAGCCAACCTAGTTTGAATTTGTAAATGAAATTGTATAGCTGAGCTTGGAGAATGTTTTTAGGGTTGAATATGGTATATAACAAAATCAAGTCGTAGAGAATTGGTTATCCATCCATCATTTTATTCAAGCAAGATAAGTGTGCAAACGAGTGCAAAAATCAGAGTGTGCAAGAGTGAATTGAGGAAACACTACTTTATTGTGTTATATTCTTGAAAGCAGTGAGCTGATGGCATCTACAATCTTTTGATCAAGTTGTGAAGTGTGTGGAACCCTTATGGTGGATCTTGATTTATCTCTTTTCATTTTTTGTAGGCAGTGAGCCTCTTTCTAGACAGTGAGTCCTTCTTAAGGTAGTGAGCCCTCTGGTAGTGAGGCTTTGTATCCGGTATTGCATTACTACTATATTGTGAGTTAATCCTCACCGTGGTTTTTCCCTCATTGGGTTTTCTGGTGTCTTTGGTGTTTTATTTTATTTTCACTTCATGTTCACACTTAATAATAGATTAAGGTTAAAGTGGAATTGATTAAATTTAAGTTAAGATAGGATTTGTTACAACTGATTCATCCCCCCTCACAATTGTCTTGTGCATTTCAAACAATTGGTATCAGAGCTCTAGTTCCTCGATAAAAATCTTAACTGCTTGAGGTAGATCAGATGGCTCACAAGTTGTAGATTCTTATTTTTGATCGAGCTGAGTACAATGACTAGAAATAATAGATGAGAAGTTATTTAGTTTCAATTGGTTTCAAGACTAGGCAAGTTGAGACAAATTATGTTAAACCCACTACTGGTCCTTCCTTTGCTGATGAGATTGTAGCTTATGAGGAGAATGAAAGGGCAAGGTATGCTATCTTCAGTGCTCTATCTAAGACTAAAAGAACAAAAGTTATTTCTCTAGCTACCGCTCATGAGGTATGGGAAAAATTGAAAGACATTTATGAAGGGAATGATAGAGTAAATTTTTCAAGGAAACTAACTGCTGAGCAAAAATTTGAGAACTTGAGGATGGAAGATGGAGAAGATATTGCAAGCTACTATTAGATATTTGAGCTTATAGCAACTAAAATCAATAATAAAGGTAGTACCATGTCAGATGAAGACATAATCAAGAAGATATTGATGAGCCTACCAAAAAATTACAATGACAAAGTATCTTCTCTTGAAGAATCATATTATCTAAAGAAATTTACTAAGGAGCATCTATCTGGTGTCTTGACTGCATTCAAGATGAGAAAATTTACAAGAGAGAAGGAGAAGACTAAAACAACTTTTAAAGCAATGAAGATCAGAGATGACTCAGATGAAGATGATACAGAAGAATTGGAAGAAAATTTCACAAGGAGATTGAAGAAAGGTATTAGTAAATACAAAGGTAAGTTGCCTTTTAAGTGTTTCAGTTGTGGAAATATTGGTCATTATGCATCAAGATGTCCTAATAGAACTACACACAAGAAGAACAAGGAAAATAACAATAATTACAAAGATAAAAAGGATAAGAAGTTCAAGAAGTTGTATTATGTCAAAGAAGATGCAAAAATTTATGATGATGAATCTAAGTTTGAAGAGGATAAGGATGAATGCTTATTCCTAGCTTTGGAAAATAAATTTTTATCTACTAACCCTAGAAGATGTTCTAAGGAATCTAGTCTAGAGAACAAAAAGGATGAAATAGAAGGTACTCTAGTGACTTCTTTTCATGCTAGACAAGATGAAGACTTTTGGGTAATTGACAACAGATGTTCAAATCATATGAGTGGAGATAAGAGTAAGTTCACTAAACTTGAGAAGTATGATGAAGGAATAGTTATGTTTGGAGATGACTCTAGTGCTAAGATTGTTGGTAAAGGAACAATTAGTGTTGATGGAAAACGCAATACTAATGATGTCTATTATGTAAAGGGTTTAAGGCATAATCTCTTAAGTTTTGGAAAAATGTGCAACAAATTTTTTAAGCTTGTGTTTCAAGATAACACTTGTGAGATCAGAAAAGGATCTAGAACTGTGGTAGCAGCTAGAAGAAGAACTCATGGAAACATCTATCAACTTAAGGGTGGTGCTGGTCAATGTTTTGTTTCTCAATTTAATGAGAGTTGGCTCTGGCACCGGAGGATGGGACATGTGAATTTCGATAATCTGGTCAGGATTAGTTGTAGAGAAGTTGTGAGAGATCTTCCTAGAATCACAAAACCTTCAAATTCAATTTGTAGAAGTTTCCAATTTGGAAAACAAACAAGAAATAATTTCAAAGGAAAAGAACAATCTTCTACCAGAATGTTATAACTAATTCATACAGACCTCAGTGGTCCTACAAGAACAGGAAGCCTAAATGGTGACATGTACGTTATCTTAGAAACCTAAAAACCAAGACTCACTTGGTTTTTAATAGTATCTTGTTTGCAAAAGATGACTACTGGTCTGCCACCTCCACCGGCCTTCGCCACTCTTCCCATGCCAACCCTCGCGGGCTCGAGCGCTAGCCGCCGCGGTCATATGGGGGACCAGGCACTATGTGCCTAGCCCCCGACTACTTCAACCCTGCACCCTGGTTATATCGGCGACCAAGGGCTCCACTGTAGCCCCTTGCCCACCAACCCCTGGTCACACATAGGACTAGGGGCTGAACTTTTTTTAGCCCCCTGGGCTACCTGTAGGCCAAATTGGCCATTATGGAGCACTTTTACAAACTCGGGCATAACTTTTGCGTACGGTGTCCATTTTTCACAAACGAGATACCATTGGAAAGATGATTCCAATGCCAATCAAATGGTGAGGTAGTTTTTTTAATTTTTCTCTAATTTTATTTTCAAGACCTTGAACTTAGATGTTATTGTTTTCACTCCGGAGGGCATATCTTTTGACTCGGTGATCCTTTTTTCACCATTCTCATGGCATTGGAAAGTTGGTTCAATCCTCTACATAGATTTGAGGTCCATTTTTATCAGGGAGGTAGATGTGAAATTTTTCTTGTGCATGCATTCTATTTTTGTTTTCATGCTCTAGGTTTGCATTTTCTCTTTAGTTTATGCATGTTTAACATTCTCTCCTTTTAAAATCATGGGTTATTGTAATAAATGAACTGATATAAAGTTCCATCAGGGGGGTTTATTGCATAATAATCTGATTAGAGTGTATCTGGTTTTTTAATTTCTTTTGGCCACATCTTTCTCTTGCTTGACACATATCAAATTCACATTGGTTCACACTTCAGATTGAGAGCCTATGGTTATTGATCCACATTGGGTCACATCTCGATTTGAGGACCACTAAATTTCTGGTTAATGTTCCAGAATCTTCATGGTACTTGCTCCTATGGATCATTTTTAGTCACAATTTAGCATCGGCATCGAGATACATGGCTTCTAGATTCTTTCATCATATCATTCCCTCTTATGGGGGGCATCATTTTATCTACTATTGCTTCACAGATTCCATGGTTGTTCCTGTTTGGAGTTTTCAAGTGTTCTATGGCATCGGGTCTATTGTTGCTTTTTCATGATTCCTTGAGTCAATCAGTGACTCTCATTTGGTTTCAGTAGTAAGCATAAGTATCTTTCCTTTCTTTCTGGATTCAGATTCCAGTGTTACTCCACAGTGTTCTTCCAGTTTTAGTCCACAGTGTTCTTCCAGTGCTTCTTTGTAGCTGTTCATCTCATTCAGAGGGGGGTTTGTCCCACTGGGTTTTCTCCTCTTTCTCTTACTCTTTCATTGCATTTGGACATGGGTACCTGATCAAGCCTTGTTGTCGAGACCCATTCATGCTTTCTTGCATTCATCTTAGTTTTAGGTGTATGTTTTTTTAGTCTCCCTAAGTTGCACTTAAGGGAGGGTGTTGGTGTAATTAATTATTTAATTACACTTTATTACATTTACTTAGGTTTTACTTAGGTAATAATTAGTTTACTTAATTAATAAGTAAGATTTATTTAGTTGAGCTATTTTTAGGTCAACATTAGGGTTATACATACATTGCTTTTATAAAGCAATTCATCTCATTGCAATTTCTCAATTCTGAATAATATCAATTTGCACATCTTCATACAAAGCTTTGCTTTTTATTTTTTTTCTCTTCTATGGAAGGCTTTTCTAGTTTTTATGTCTAATCTTGGTTTTTAACTTTGGTTTCTAATATGGCCATTTTTGTGCTTATTCATTTTTCTATTTTGCAAATTGAAGAGTCTTATTGCACTAAAATGGAAGAAACCACTTTGACTTCTTGATTTGTTGAGGTCTTACCTACTTCTGTGGAGACATCTTGGGCTGCACCTACTTCACCTTCAGAGATTGCTTTCATCTGACCCTTCCCTCTCTCTTCTTTCAGGAGATGCGGTTTCTTCAATATTTTTGGAGCTACTTCATTATGGGGTGCTATGTGGTCTATTAATTCCTCTCTTCTGGGGGGGTTCTTTCATGTATCGTTGTGGTGGATGGTGTCCTTGGGGGGTCTGATGGAGTCCCCCATATTTCATCACAAACACTCATTGGTACTAGATTTATTATGCCTTCTTTTGATGATTTTGCATCTTCTCTCACTCGAGAGTAGGCCAAGTTGGCTAGCATGGGAAAGTTGAATCCATCTTCATCACAAGCACTCATTGCATCTTAGGAATCCATAGATAAGAAGGATTCTAGTGGAAAGGGAAAGAAATAGAAACAAAAGGATTCCAAATCTCATGAGTAGTAGAAGGAGTCCTTAGATTCATCCTCCTCTTCTAAGGGGAAATCATCTAGGAAGGAGAAGGGTCC
>CM021104.1:519481291-519572661 GCA_007115665.2 Sequoiadendron giganteum | reverse complement strand
CATCTTTGCTTTCATGCATCTTTTTTCTAGTGTTTTTAGCTACTCCCTAAGTTCATCTTAAGGGGGGGTGTTATAGTAATATGTTATTCCATTTAATTAATTTAATCATATTGGTTAATTAATTAAGTCTCTTATTACTTTAGGTTACTTAAGCTAAACTTAGGTACATTAATAATTATTTATTAATTATTAAGTGTGCACACTAGGGTTTTCCTTTTTTAGGTTTTGTTTAGGGTTTCATGATTTCCTTCATAAGGATTGATCTCATTGTAATTATTTTATTATTCAATAATAAATATTCTAGTTTTGCTTGCACATTCTTGCTTGAGCTTGATCTAGTTTGGCATCGACATCGAGATACATGGCTTCTAGATTCTTTCATCATATCATTCCCTCTTATGGGGAGCATCATTTTATCTACTGTTGCTTCATAGATTTTAGGGTTGTTCCCATTAGGAGTTTTCGAGTGTTCCGTGGCATCGGGTCTATTGTTGAATTATTATGATTCTGCTATGGTTTATTGTAAAAAAAATTATCTTTCCTTGTCATATTCTGGTTCCAGTGTCACTCCATAGTGTTCTTCCAGTGCTTCTTTGCAGCAAGTCATCTCATTGAGGGGGGGTTCATCCCACTAGGTATTCTCCTCTTTCTCTTTCATTGCATTTGTACATGGGTACTTGATCAGGCCTTGTTGTTGGGACCCATTCATGCTCTCTTGAATTCATCTTAGTTTTAGGTGCAAGCTTTTTTAGTCTCCCTAAGTTGCACTTAAGGGAGGGTGTTGGTGTAATTAATTATTTAATTACACTTTATTAAGTTTACTTAGGTTTTTCCTAGGTAATAATTAGTTTACTTAATTAATAAGTAAGATTTATTTAGTTGAGCTATTTTTAGGTCAACATTAGGGTTATGCATACATTGCTTTTATAAAGCAAATCTCTCATGTAATTTCTCAATTCTGAATAATGTCAATTTGCACATCTTCATGCAAAGCTCTTGCTTTTTTATTGTTTTTCTCTTCCGTGGAAGACTTTTTTGGTTTGCATGTCTGATCTTCATTTCTAACATGGTATCAATGCTCTAGACCTATGGCTTCCTATTCGTGATTTGAAGACATACTCTCACAACATTTTTTTTTCTGTCTAAGGGTTTCAAGCTAGGCATATTTTTTGTGGATCTGGGGGTCAGGATTTTTGGGAAAAGCGGACATCACCATCACATTCAAAGCGCCCAAAAATCCTAGGATCACCTTTCGTTTTGTTGATTTTGGAACTGTTAAAAAACAAGGCAATTTTTTTTGCCAGGGAAGCCGTACGACCTCCCCAATACGTAGTTCGAGGCAAAAAATTCATGAAAAAACAAAAAAAAATGAGTTTTTTCATTTTTCGGTAGCACTTCTAGTTCACAAGGGCTGCACCACCACTGCTCAACCAAGCGGCCATCGGAGGACCACTGCTCAACATCCTTGTAGCCCCGCGGGCTTAAGGCCAGCACTGCCAGTCACATGGGTGACCAGGACCCTCATGCCCAGCCCCTGCCAGGTCTCTAGCAATCCACTAAGTCATGTGAATGACTAGGGGCTCTGCCCCAGCTCTCTACCGCTAGTCGCTTGATTGCCAGATGACTAGTGGCCGAATTGTTTTTTAGCCCCTAAGGGCCAAGAGGGTCAAATTGGTTTTTTTGGATGTCTTTTATGGAATCGGGCGTATCTTTTGTGTACGATCTCCGTTTTTTGAAAAAAAGATATCACAGGAAGGTTGGTTCCAAGCACAACGCTGTGGTATTGGTATGTTTTTTTTATTTTTCCATTTCGATGCCTTTTTTGCCTGTCAAAGTCAGAAGTTGTTGTTTTCACTCCGGAAGGCGTAACTTTTGCTTCTTGACTCTGTTTTGTGAAAACAAATAGGCGTTGGAAAACTGGTTCAGTGCTCTTCTCAGATATTAGACCCATTTTTTCCATAATTTTTACTAGGAATATTATATTCTTATTTGATCTCAACCTTTTCTTTTTTCAGCTATTTTCCTGGGAAGTGTGCAAACAGGCTATTTTTTTGAGATCAACGAGCATTGTTTTTTGCTTTGAGAGTATATATTTTTGTTTTCTATCATGGATACACATAATATGCACCCCTTACTTCATTCAACTATTTTGGTTGGAAAAAACAAATGGAGATTCACTTGAAACACAAAGGGTTGTACAGGGTAACCATGGGTACAAAAATTGAACCTACATGTGCTAATAAAAAGAGAAATTGGTTTAATAGATGTGATAAAGCTTATGGTACATTATGTCTATCTCTTTCATTTGACCTTCTTTTTCGTATTGAGTCTTGCACTACACCCCATGAGATCTAGACTACTTTGTAGTCTTTGTTTGGGAAGTAGGATTCTATGAGTGGGTTTCAATTAGAGAATGAGCTTATTGGCGTAAATCCTAGGGATTTTGACAACATCCAAGATTTTTTCATCAAACTCAAGTCTCTTAGATTATAGTTTATAATACCCCGCCACACAACCCTAGAAGAAGTTTCAATTCGCTACAAAAGTGTACTAATTTTTTTTTTAAAATTGAATTAAACATACATGTTCACCTATAATTGACAACCTCCCCTAAGGCTACGTAACCGAGATTACTTAATTCCCATTCACATACATCATCTAAATTACATTACAATAAACATCTCATGTAATGACATACATCTAACATAAGTAAATACAAGATAGAATAGATTAACCATCACATAAATCCATTACATAATTCCATTACATAAACCATTACAAGATTACAATCCTCATTCCCAGAATGAGTAAAAATACATAAGTATAATAATTACAAGATCCACCTCATAACAACAAGAGGGGTAAATACAACTGATACAAGAAGAATTACAATAGAACAAGAAGAGAGTAACAATATTCGCAAGCTATCCAACTGGATGTCTCGCTTCCACGAACTGAAGAACAATGGGGGACCCAATGGATTTGGTGGATGTTCCACCCTACCTAGTGGTACCCAAAGGCCCACCCCCCATGCTAGGAGATAGTAAAAATACAACATGGACAAGATATCTACTACCTCTAACCAAAGGCTGACTAACAGAACTAACTGACTCAACCATACATATGCATAATATAAATCTAACACTAACATGGTTACATTGCTTCTAGTCATAATAAAATCAAGTGAGCTAAAGAAACCATACACACAACATATACTCAAGGTTATCCTAGATAGAGTGTCATCACAAGGTGCGTCATGAGATCTCCTCTGGGCATCCTTCATAGGTTCCGATAATCCTGGTGACCTCAACCAAATCCCAACCCTCATACTCACTCAAGCGGAATCAACTACCTCTTGTATGGACAAGCTAGTTGACCTTGCCATTCCAGGCCTTCTCACTCACCCCAAGTCTAAACAAGCCCTTGTGTCTGTGAGTGAGGTTAATTTTATCTTGGTTAATGTGAATGCATCTTAGTAGTCTAAATGCTTTGCTTTAATTATCACTTCTTAAAAACACTTTCGAAGGTTACCTGGTTTACCTCTTTGGGCTCCGGCCCCTAACAAAAGCCACTCTTCTAATGGATAACTCACTACTCCAATCTAGACTCCAAGGGTGACTCAAGTGTTTTAAAACTGAATAACTCTATCTCTCCTAATCTAGGAAACGACAATAAGAATCCCACTCCAACACTAGGAGGAAAACAAACTCATACAACACTACCCAAGAGAAAGACGAATATTAATTAACATGGGAATGACCCACATACACTGGAAGACTTTACAATAATTACACCAATCACCCTTTCCCAAACAATTTATCAAAAGAGAATTTTATATTAGAGGTGAACTAGCAATCAATTCCACTATATTTGGATATATTAAATCCATATTCTTATCTAACGTATCTCGCAGAAATTGAAATTAAAAAGAGATATCAACATGACATTAAATCAATTAAATTTATTCTTTAAATAAATAAACTTATAAACCTTATCTAAACATCCTCATAAGCACTTCAGTTTAATTTATTGTCCAATTATATGTATGCACTAATAATTTAAATTTGAACATTAAATATAAATACAAATGTCCTAATGAATCTATTATGAAGCATCCTTTAACTATTTAAATAAATTCCTTCTAATAAAATAATCCCACTAAATTTACAACATGCTAAGATTATCTAAAAACCATAACCCTCTGTTTTACAATAAATTTATCAATCTGGAAAAAAAATTAATTAATTCTAGAAAAGAAAATCTCTGAACTTAAGAGTCTATTTTCCCCTATTAAATTATAATTATATATTAAATATTATATATTACTATATAATACTAACATATATAATAATTAATAAAATTAAACATAAAAAAAAAAAAATTTCATCCATATAACTACAAATTTTAACCACTGGAATCTCATACATGAAAACCAAAACAAATTAAATAACAATTAAAAAAAAACTATAAAAATAAAATAATAATTAAAAAAAACAATTAAAAAATAGCAATAAAAAAAAATTAAAAAAAAAGTAAATATAAAATGCAGGTCTAGACGGTACCCGTCCGGCGAACGGTACCGTTGGTACCTACGGCCTGCCTGCGCCGTCTGTACATATGTACAGCGGCTGATGCCTCCGCACCTCCCATGGTGGGTGCGTCCCCCAAGGGTGGCGCACTTCCCATGGGAGGTACGCCTCCTTGGGAAGGATGGCAGTGGGGATTTGACCACCCCACTTGCCATTAACTCATTTTTATTATATATATATATTTTTATTTATTATTTATTTTTTTCTCCCTTCTATTTTTTTTATTTTTTAAATTTTTTTACAAACATAGAATACAAATTTTCGCCATTAACGAGATTTCTGGGTAACTGTGCCGACGACGACTTTTCCAAACACATGAAAATAATTTAACTTTTAAACAACTAAAAATAATAGATATATTTATATGTTTTTATGTATTTATATTTATCAAATATAATACATATTAACTATATAAATATATATAAATTTTCATAGAATATTATTTCTGGAAAAATAGGGAAAATAATTTTAAAAAAAAAAAAAAAATAGAATCATGAAATTGATCAAATTTTCCAGAATTTCGTTCGAACTTAAAATGGTGAAAATCCAAATTTCTTTCAACACTATTCTTTAAAATTCACAATAACTAAATAAAGAAAATTCAAACAAACCTTTTTACTGACGGTTTTCTATAAGGGTTTGATTTTCAACAATATTTTCTACAGGGTTTTAAATTTGCAAAACAGATCTGATTGTTTTCAAAGTAGATTTTCCACAATTAATCCTAAATGTTTGAGAACATTATAAATTGAAATTTAAACAATGGATCTATGGTTTTGTATACTAAATAATCTCCTACAGTAAATTTATCAACATTTCTTCAACTATTCAATTAAAAATTGGAATAAACATCAAGTATAAAACCTGGAATGTGATGCTACAGAAGATGAAGAAATTTCTCTTGATAGAAGCCTCCTCCAAACTATTCTTCAAAAGTGCAACCAATTCCAATTCCAAAATCCAAAATTTGATTCAAACCCTACTTGTGCAATTTCTTCAAAATTTCCCAAATTCCTCTGAAAATAATAATCCTTCCAAAAAAACCTCTCTCCTCCAAAAATTGAAAACATGCATTCATATTAAAACTAAAATATCTAATCTAACCCTAATTTCCTTTTGCATGTAAAGTGAAAATAGATATTTATTTCCTTTTCCCATTTTCGAAAACCTCAAATTGATTTCCAAATGCAATTTCACTTTTCTTTCAATTTATTTAATTTAATTTAATTTAATTTAATGCAATAACTCAATTAATTAATTTTAATTATTTAATAATTAAATTCAACCTTTTTCAAGATTAATTTAATTAATTAAATAAATTAAAATTTAATTAATACAATTTCATAATCAGCATATATACTTCATCTAAGCATAGATTTCACTTAATATTAAAATTAACTTCTACTTTCAACAATGCAATAATTCTAACATAATGATTGAATAATAAAGCATCGTAATAAAATCATATAACATTAAACCAAGTAGACACGACTGACAAATTAGGATGAATGACACACTAAGGCTAGGGCATAGACCTGACACATGTTATCTAGTTACTATCTCCCTTTTCAACTTAACCGTTGGATCGACACGCTCAGACCTGTGAAACCAGGTGGAGTCGGTGTCATATACCTGCAACCTGCAACCGAATAAACAGCATAATACAGTATATCCAGTATATAATACACACCGTGAAGAAGGAATCACGGATTCGTAGGGCACTCGCAAGCGAGTGATGCGAACCGTCCTCTTCACCAATACACTCATCCAAGACTGACATTACATCATAATCAGAAATCACGTAATACAATATCTCATGCTAACTCTACTAACATCAATAATCCATAATGCATGTGAACCAATAGTCAGATAATCCACATCACACAATAACCAATGTCGCTCAATAGTGGCGATCAAAACACAAACAACCAGGTGTGTCTAGTATAACAGTAGCTGCATCCCAACATAACATAAAGCAAACACACAAAGAAAAATGGAGGGGTATTACATAGTTATCACAGTGTGGTGTTCAGAAGGAAGAATCTCAATTGATATTGTCCATTCTTTCTAAGCTTGGACCAGATTATTCAGTTTTTGTATCTACCTTTTATTCTACTAGGGATGCACTTGGTACTAGATTTACTATGCCTTATTTTGATTATTTTGCATCTTCTCTCATTCGAGAGTAGGCCAAGTTGGCTAGCATGGGCAAGTTGAAGGCCTCTTTATCACAAGCATTCATTACATCTCAGGGGCCCACAGATCAGAAGGCTTCCAATGGAAAGGGAAACAAATAAAAACAAAAGGATTCCAAATCTCATGAGTAGCAAAAGGAGTCCTCAGATTCATCCTCCTCTTCCAAGGGGAAATCATCTAGGAAGGAGAAGGGTCCATGTGCATATTGCAAGAGAGAAGGACATAAAGAATATAGTTGCTACAAGAAGGACATTGATGAGTTGAAGCATCTTATTTAGAAACATCAGATCGATTTGCCTTCTCGGATGTCTGCATCATCTCCTTCCCCTCATTCTTCTAGTTCTTCAGAGTAGCATGACATGGGCACAACTGGTTTACATACTTCATTAGATATGAAGGGACATGCTCTTTGTGCTTGTTTAGGTCTTGGATCAGGGAGATGGCTTCTAGATTCAGGAGCATCTCATCATATGGCTTCTTCACAGTCTATATTCACTTCCTTTGAGTCTCACACTATCTCCTATTTTTATGGGAAACAATACACACATGAGTGTTATAGGGAAGGGGTCTATTAGTTTTGGGGACAAGACTTTTTAGGATGTCTTGTGTGTTCCTCAGTTGACGAACAAACTTCTTTCTATTTATCATATCACATATGGAGGCAATGGGAGGTCTGTGGAGTTCACACTTGATTTAGTTTTCATCAGAGACTTGGAGAGTAGAGCGGTTATTACTACTGGGGTGGTGGATCACCCGTCTCAGTTGTATTCCTTTGCAGATTTTTCTACTGATGGTGCTTTTGCTCCTATAGTTGTTCATCATAGTTCTAGTGTGAATCATCATTCAAAGGAGAAATTTGGCTTCTTGAACATTGGTGTTCTCACTTCGGATCTAGTTCTTGAGCCATCCATTCCATCTCCACCTACTGTTGTACTTGTTGATGCTTCTATGACTACAGATGTGGTTTCTTCCATTTCAGTGTAGCAGGACCTAGTTGAGCATTTATCTTTGGAGGTTTCACTTCAGTCTTCACCTACTTTGACTTCTTCATTTGTTGAAGTCTCACTTGCTTCTATGGAGACATATTGGGCTACACCTGCTTCACCTTCAAAGATTTCTTTCATCCGACCTCTTCCCTCTCACTTCTTTCAGTAGATGCAATTTCTTCAGTATTTTTGGAGCTACTTCATTATGGGGGTGCTATGTGGTCTATTACTTCCTCTCTTTTGGGGGGATTCTTTCATGTATCTTTGTGATGGATGGTGTCCTTGGGGGGTCTTATGCAGTCCTCTGTCTTTCATTACTTAGTTTCTCTTTGCATTCTATTTTGGGGAGGAGTTGTGTTCCCACTGGGTTTTCTCCTTTACCCTGTTTTGTTTAGTTTGCATTGCATTTGTACTTGGGTACCTGATCAGGGATTTGTTTCCAGGACCCATCTTTGCTTTCATGCATCCTTTTCCTAGTGTTTTAGCTACTCCCTAAGTTCATCTTAAGGGGGGGTGTTAGAGTAATAATGCATCTCACTTAATTAATTTAATCACATTGGTTAATTAATTAAGTCACTTATTACTTTAGGTTTCTTAAGATAAACTTAGGCACAATAATAATAATTTATTTATTTATAAATTATTAAGTGTGCACACTAGGGTTTTCCTCTTTTAGGTTTTGTTTAGGGTTTCATGATCTCCTTCATAATGATTGATCTCATTGTAATTATAATTTTATTCAATAATCAATATTCTAGTTTTTCTTGCATATTTTGCTTGAGAGTTATAAAACATCTTCTTTTTGTTCTCGATATACTGATTGACTTAAAGAATCATGAAAAAGTGATAGAAAACCCGATGCCATAGAACACTCAAAAAATACAAATGGAAACAACCCTGGAATCGATGAAGCAATAGTAGATAAAATGATGCCCCCCATAAGAGGGAATTATATAATGAAAGAATCTAGAAGCCGTCTATCTCAATGCCAATGCCAAACTATGACTAAAAATGATCCATAGGAGCAAGTACCATGAAGATTTTGGAACATTAACCACAAATTTATTGTCCCTCAAATTGAGATGTGACCCAATGCAGATCAATAACCATAGGCTCTCAATTTAAAGTGTGAACCGATGTGAAGCTGATATGTGTCAAGCAAGAGAAAGATGTGGCCAAAAGAAACTAAGAAACCAGATACAACCCATGCAAGTTGTCATCAATAATCAAGATGAGATCAAAGTGCAATGACACTCTAATTCGATTATTATGCAAGAAATCCCCCCTGATGGAACTTTATATTAGTTTATTTATTACAATACCCAATGATTGCAAAAGGAGAGAATGCTAAACATGCATAAACGAGAGAGAAAAAATAAACCTAGTGCAAGAAAACAAAAATAGAATGCATGCACAAGAAAAAGTTCACATCTACCTCCCTGATAAAAATGGACTTCTGATCTATGTAGAGGACTGAACCAACTTTCCAATTTCGTGAGAATGGCAAAAAAAGGATCACCAAGTCGAAAGATATGCCCTACGGAGTGAAAAAAAAAACATTTGAGTTCAAGGACCTGCAAAATAAAGTTGGATAAAAGTACGAAAAAAATACCTCCACCAAAAGAATAGGCTCAGAGCCAGCTTTCCAATGATATATTGTTTGCAAAAAACTGGCTCCATATGCAAGAGTTATGCCCGTTTTAGTGAAAGTTGCTCCAAAATGGCCAATATGGCCTGCAGGCGGTCCAGGGGGCTAAAAAATTATCGGCCCCTGGTCCTGTGTGCAACTAGGGGCTAGAGTGGAGCCCCTGGTCACCCATGTGACTGTGGAGGGGCTAGGAGGCCCGGAAGGGGCTGGGTGCGGGTGGTAGGTTCTCCACATGACTGATTGTTGAGCCCTCAAGGGCTAGATGGGGAGCCAATGATGTATGGGCTGGGTGCCACCTGGTGGTTGCAGACTGGCGACTGCTTGGTGGCTGCCTGGCGGCCATCGGGCGGCACTTTCCTTTAACACTAGAGGCATTGGATTTATTTTTTTTAAATCAATTTGTTTTTTTAAAAGTTGATTTTTGTTTAAAATCGTGCCTTGTAACGCATGTTGGGGAGGTCATACGACTGCCCTAGCAAAATGTTTTTGCCTCAGAAATCAATTGCTCGAACATCGATGAAATGATAGGCGTTCTTAAGGTTTTTGGCCACTATGAACGCGATGGTGACCTCCATTTGTGCCCAAAATGCTTCGAAAAATTGGCTACCTCCAGAGCTTGCAAAAAATCACCGAGCTTGAAACCCTCAGATCTCTTCAACGATGACCAAAATCAGAAAAATAAAAGCCAATCTTGACTTTTTCTAGCCTCTGAATTCCATGGAAATACTTGATCTGATCCAAAATGTTGCATAAATGAACTCAAGGCAAGAAACACTCGAGGAACCCCAGACGAACTCTGTAATGATTTTCTCCAAAATCTGAGAAGGGGCTCCATATCAAGGCTCTGATACCATGTTATAAACCGAGATCAGAAATGCAAACCAGAAAAACCTTCCACAGAAGAGAAAAACAATAAAAAAAATAGAGCTTTGCATGAAGATGTGCGAATTGATATTATTCAGAATTGAGAAATTACATGAGATGATTTTCTTTATAAAAGCAATGTATGCATAACCCTAATGTTGACCTAAAACCGGCTCAACTAAATAAGGCTTACTTATTAATTAAGTAAACTAAATATTACCTAAGTAAAAACTAAGTAAACTTAATAAAGTGTAATTAAATCACCTATCACCTAGGTTTATTTTTATTTTTATTTTTTATTTTTTTGAAATTTTTTGCTTCGAACTACATGTTGGGGAGGCTGTCTGATTTCCTAGCAAAATTATTTTTCCTTTTTTTTCACAGCTCCTAAATCGATGAAACGAAAGGTGTTCCTTGGGTTTTTGGGCGTTCTGAATGTGATGGAAATGCCCATTTTTCCCAAAAATGCACAGAAAAAATGCCTTGCTTGAAACCCTTACACAAAAAAAAAAATGTTTTGAGAGTATATCTTCAAATCACGAATAGACAACCACAGGTCTAGAGTTTTGATACCATGTAGCCCCTGCAAACTTAAGGCCACTGTTGTCGGTCACGTGGGTGACCAGGCCCCTCACACCTAGCCGTCGTTGACCCTCCAACATGTTGCTTGGTCATGTGAGTGACCAGGGGCTCCACCCCAGCTCTCTGTCACCAGCCCTTTGGCCGCCATACAACTAGGGACCGAAAATGTTTTTAGCCCCTGAGGGCCAGGAGGGTCAAATTGGTTTTTTTGGAGGAATTTTACAAAATCAAGCGTATTTTTTGCATATGTTCTCCATTTTTCAAAAATGAGTTATCATAGAAAAGCTAGTTCTGAGCATGGCATTGTGGTACTAGTATTTTTTTCCAATTTATTTCATTTTGATGTCTTTTTCGCCTGTCAAAGTCACAAGTTGTTGTTTTCACTCCGAGAGGCATAACTTTTACGTCCTGACTCCGTTTTGCGAAAAAAAATAGGCATTGGAAAGTTGGTTCAGTGCTCTTCTTAGATATTAGACCTATTTTTTCTAGAATTTTTATTAGGTATTTGATATTCTTATTTGATCTCAGACTTTACCTTTTTCAGTTATTTTGTTGTGAAGCCTGCAATCATGCTATTTTTTTGAGATCAATGAACATTATTTTTTTCTTTGAGAGTATATATTTCTATTTTGTATCATGGATACACATAACATTGCACCCCTTACTCCATTCAAATATTTTGGTTGGAATAAAAAAATGGCGATTCACTTCAAGCACAAAGGGTTGTATAGGGTAACCATGGGTAAAAAAATTGAACCTACAGGTGCTACTGAAAAGAGAAATTGGTTTAATAGATGTGATGAAGCTTATGGTACATTATGTCTATCTCTTTCATCTGACCTTATTTTTCATATGGAGTCTTGCACTACACCCCATGAGATCTAGACTACTTTGCAGTCTTTGTTTGGGAAGTAGGATACTATGAGAGGGTTTTAGTTAGAGAATGAGCTTATTGGCATAAATCCTAGGGATTTTGACAGCATCCAAGAGTTTTCCACCAAACTCAAGTCTCTTAGATTGCAATTATCACAGTGTGGTGTTCAGAAGAAAGAATTTCAGTTGATATTGTCCATTCTTTCTAAGCTTGGACCAGATTATTCAATTTTTGTATCTACCTTTTATGCTACTAGGGATGCACTTGGGACTAGATTTACTATGCCTTATTTTGATTATTTTGCATCTTCTCTCACTCAAGAGTAGGCCAAGTTGGCTAGCATGGGAAAATTGAAGCCCTCTTCATCATAGGTACTCATTGCATCTCAGAGGCCCATAGATCAGAAGGCTTCCAATGGAAAGGGAAAGAAATAGAAACAAAAGGATTCCAAATCTCATGAGCAGTAGAAGGAGTCCTCAAATTCATCCTCCTCTACTAAGGGGAAATCATCTAGGAAGGAGAAGGGTCCATGCACATATTGCAAGAGAGAAGGACATAAAGAACATAGTTGCTACAAGAAGGACATTGATGAGATGAAGCATCTTCTTAGGAAACATTAGATTGATTTTCCTTCTCGGTTGTCTACATCATCTCCTTCCCCTCATTCTTCTTCTTCTTTAGAGCAACATGACAGGGGCACAAATGGTTTACATACTTCATCAGATATGAAGGGACATACTCTTTGTGCTTCTTCAGGTCTTGAATCAGGGAGATGGCTTCTAGATTTAGGAGCATCTCATCATATGGCTTCTTCACAGTCTATGTTCACTTCCTTTGAGTCTCACATATGTGTCCTATTTTGATGGGAAAAAATACATACATGAGTGTTACAGGGAAGGGGTCTATTAGCTTTGGGGACAACACTTTTCAGGATGTCTTGTGTGTTCCTCATTTGATGAACAACATTCTTTCTATATATCAGATCACACATGGAGGCAATGGGAGGTCTGTGGAGTTCACACCTGATTCAGTTATGATCAGAGACTTGGAGAGTAGAGCGGTTATTGCTACTGGGGTGGTGGATCACTCATCTTGGTTGTATTCCTTTTCATATTTTTCTACTGATGGTGCTTCTATTCCTACAACTATTCATCACAGTTCTAGTGTGAATCATCATTCAGAGGAAAAATTTGGCTTCTTGAACATTGGTGTTCTCACTTTGGATCCAGTTCTTGAGCCATCCATTCCATCTCCTCCACCTACTATTGCAGTTGTTGATACTTCTATGACTACATATGTGGTTTCTTTTGTTTCAGTGCAACAGGACCTAGTTGAGCATTCATCTTTGAAGGTTTCACTTCAGTCTTCACCTACTTTGACTTTTTCATTTTTTGAGGTCTCATCTGCTTCTGTGGAGGCAGCTTGGGCTACACCTACTTCACCTATAGAGATTTATTTCATCTGAACTCTTCCCTCTCACTTGTTTCAAGAGATACAATTTCTTCATTCTTTTTGGAGCTACTTCATTATGGGGCTATGTGGTCTATTACTTCCTCTCTTTTGTGGGTGTTCTTTCATGTATCTTTTTGATGGATGGTGTCCTTTTGGGGTCTTATGGAGTCCTCCATATTTCATCACTTAGTTTCTCTTTGCATTCTATTTTGGGGAGGAGTTTTGTTCCCACTGGGTTTTCTCCTTTACCCCATTTAGTTTAGTTTGCTTTGCATTTTGACTTGGGTACCTGATCAGGCCTTTGTTGTCGGGACCCATCTTTGCTTTCATGTATCATTTTCCTAGTGTTTTACCTACTCCCTAAGTACATCTTAAGGGGGGTGTTAGAGTAATAAGGCATCTCACTTAATTAATTTAATCACATTGGTTAATTAATTAAGTCACTTATTACTTTAGGTTGCTTAAGCTAAACTTAGGCACATAAATAATTACTTAATTATTTATTAATTATTAAGTGTGCACACTAGGGTTTTTCTTTTTTAGGTTTTCTCTAGGGTTTCATGATCTCCTTCATAAGGATTGATCTCATTGTAATTATAATTTTATTCAATAAAAATATTCTGGTTTTGCTTACACATTATTGCTTGAGAGTTTACAAAACATCTTCCTTTTGTTCTGGATATCTATTGCACATGATAGGTGATTGCATGCAGGTGATTCTTATTGCTCTTAATTGATGATTACTCTAGGATGAGATTGGTTACATTTTTTAGAGAAAAATCTCAGGCTCTTGATAGATTCAAGGTGTTCAAGGCAAGAGTAGAAAATGAGGCAAACCTAAGAATTAAATGCTTAAGGTCCGATAGAGGAGGAGAATTTACATCTGGTGAGTTCAATGCATTCTATGAAGAACATGTCATAAAGAGACATTATTCTACTCCTATAACCCCTCAGCATAATGGAGTTTTGGAAATAAAGAACCAGAATATTCAAGAAGCTGCCAAAACTATGATGAAAGAAGTAAACATTCTTGATGTGTGTTGGAGAGAAGCAATCTACACTGTTGTCTACATTCTTAACAGAGTTCAGATCAGAGGTAACAACACTAAGACTCCTTGTGAGTTATGGACTGGTAAGACTCCTACTATTAAATACTTTAAGGTATTTGGAAGTAGATGTTACATTATAAGAGATGATAAAAATATTGGAAAGTTTGATGCTAGATGTGATGAAGGAATTTTTCTTGGATATTCAAATAACAACAAGGCATACACATGCTTTAATAAGGGACTAAGAAAAACCATTGAAAGTGCTAATGTAAAGGTTGATGAAGCTATGTATACACCAATGGAAATAACTGAAGTTGAACTTGCTAATCGTATATATGGGCAAGTACAAGAAGAAGAAAAAGAGAAAAAACAAAGTGATGAAAAAGAAAATCTAGAACTTGCACCTAAGACTCCTAAATATGTACAGAGAAATCATTCGGAGGAACATATAATTGGTGACATAAGTGAAGGAGTGAATACAAGAAGAAAAGTGGTTGAGGTAAACTTGTTTTTACTTTCTAAGATAGAACCTAAGACTGTGAGTGAAGCATGCAATGATGATATCTAGGTTAGATAAATGAAAGAGGAACTACATCAAATAGAAAAGAATGAGACATGGGAACTAGTCCCTAGACTTGTAAAAAAAATTTAATTAGTTCAAAATGGGTATTCAGAAACAAGTTGAATGAAGATGGTGAAGTGGTAAGGGAAAAAGAAAGACTTGTATGCAAAGGATATTCACAAGTTGAAGGAATAGATTTTGAAGAAAATTTTGCACCTATAGCAGGAATGGAGGCCATTCGAATGTTCTTGGCATTTTCATCTCATAAAGAATTCAAAGTATATCGGATGGATGTCAAGTTTGCATTTCTAAATGGAGAACTGGAAGATGAAGTATATATGGAGCAACTAGAAGGTTTTCAACTGTCAGAGAAACCTGACATGGTTTGTAAATTAAAGAAGGCATTATGTGGACTAAAGCAAGCTCCCAGAGCTTGGTATACTAGATTGGATAGATATTTAACAAAGAAAGGATTCAACAAAGGGTCCACAGATAACAATATTTACTTCAAGGTTGACAAAAAAAATGTTGATAATTGTGGTATATGTTGATGGCATCATCTTTGGTGGAAATGAAGGTATGCGTAAGAATTTTTTTGAAGAGATGCAAAAATAATTTGAAATGTCTATGATTGGTGAATTGAATTACTTCCTTGGACTTCAAGTAAATCAAATTGACAAAGGGATATTCATTTCACAATCTAAGTATGTTAAAGAATTGTTGAAGAAGTTTGGAATGAATGATTCCAAACCGGTCTATACCCCTATGGTAACCGGATGCAAGCTGAGTAAGGTTGATGAATCTACTAAATTTGATCAGAGCATGTACAGATCCATGATTGGTGGACTATTGTATCTCACTGCTACTAGACCAAACATCATGCATGTAGTATGCTTAGTTTCAAATTTTCAAATAGAACCTAAGGAACCACATGTTACAATTGTGAAGAGAATATTCAGATATCTTAATGGAACTCTAGATTATGGGCTATGGTATTTGAAGGACAATGATTTCACATTCAATGCCTAACTTGATGCAAATTGGGTTGGTTGTGTAGATGACCGGAAGAGTACAAGTGGTGGTGCATTCTTCCTTGGAGGAAGATTAGTTTCATGGTTGAGTAAGAAAAAAGATTCAGTTTCTTTATCCACTGCAGAAGCATAGCATATTGCAGTAACATCCTATTTTTCACAAGTATTATGGATGAAGCAAACCTTGATGTACATAGGCATGGTGAGTGATGAACCTGTCTCTATATTCTATGATAATACAAGTGCTATAAACATTTTGAATAATCTAGTGACACATTCTAGAATAAAGCACATATCTATCAAGTATCACTTATTGAGAGAGAAGGTATTGCAAAATGAAATTAGACTTGAATATGTACCTACCAAGGAACAAATTGTTGACATATTAACTAAGGCCCTTCCGAAGGATACCTTTGAGTATCTTAGAGGGATGTTAGGGGTTACTGCCCCTCACTCTTTGAACTAAGTGCACATGGATGTGCATCAGTCCAATGGACTCACAAGCTCTTTTGATTTTGGATTGATGATTGTGGTCTACTCCTCAAGGGGAGTAGACAAGTGCATTGTTGCAGTATGTGATATGGGTGTACTCCTAAGGGGGAGTGAAAAGAGATTTATATGGAAAGAATTTCCTTTGCCATTGATGTCAAAGGGGGAGAGAGATCATGTGAAATTTTTATGCTTGTGCAGGTTGTCGCTTCTAAAAATCATGTATGTTGTCTTTGATGGTTTTTCATGTCATGTGTTTCCATCAATGACAAAGGGGGAGATTGTTGCAAGTATGGATGTGGTTGATGGTGTTTTCATTAATGTTTTCATTGATGTGAACATAGTTTAGGTTGTTGTAGATGGTATTTGTATAGTTGAGATACTATAGAAGTGATTAGAGTACATGGAGCTATATTTATGAGATTGTAGATGTGTTTTTGCCAAGTTCTTTTGATAAAATTTGAGAAATAATGAAGGTTGTGTCAAAGAATGATTTGAGTGTGTTCCAGTATTGTGCTATGCATTTCTCCTATGTTGATCGTATGCATGTGTGGATCTAAAGTGTGTTCATGAGCATCAATGTATAGTATATACTGAGTTTTAGCTTTTGGATTGATGGAGAGTAAACGATATGTTCACCAATGTGTGAACTGGTTTGGCAAAACTATTTTTTTGTGGATTGGAAGAAATGTTTTGGCTCTGCAGTCTTCTGATATTTAGTTTCAGATCTTGCAGATCTGGGAGATGACTCTATTTTATGGTTTCTATGTTTTGACAAACTTTCTTGTGATTTGGCACTCTGGAAGACCTGCTCTAGAGCTCCTATGTTTTGTTGGTTGGTCTGTTTGGACTATTGAAGAGTTCTTTGTGAATGAAGTTTTTTGTATTTTTTATGGATGTATTTGAAGTATTCTCAGAGATGGAAATCTATTTGGTGAAGTATGTTGAATGATCCACATGTGATCATCTTGTTGGAGATGCATGTACTTCAAAGATCATTGGTGTTTTCATTAGGTTTGGCCAACCTGGTGTCTACACATTACATTAAGTTGTGCATCAATTTGAGGAAGCATGTGATTGATCCAAGATATTTTTTGGGTCCAAAATTAAATATGTAATAGGTCCTTTCTCATTATTATCCACCGTGGGAATGTTGAGTAGCCGACCTAGTCTGAATTTTTAAATGAAATTGTATAGCCAACCTTGGAGAATGTTTCTAGGGTTGAAGATGGTATACAAGAATATCAAGTTGTAGAAAATTGGTTATCCATCCATCATTCGATTCAAGCAAGAGAAGTGTGTGAACAAGTGCATAAAGCAAAGTGTGCAAGAGTGAATTGAGGCAACAATAATTTATCATGTTAGATTCTTGAAAGAAGTGATTCAATGGTATCTATAGTCTTTTGATCAAGTTACGAAGTGTGTGAAACCCTTGTGGTGGATCTTTATTTATCTCTTTTCATTTTCTGTAGGCAATGATCCTCTTTCTAGATAGTGAGTCCTTCTTAAGGCAGTGAGCCCTTAATCTAGGTAGTGAGCCTTTGTATCTGGGCAGTGAGCCTTTGTATCCGGTAATTACTACTATATTGTGAGTTAATCCTCACCATGGTTTTTCCCTCATTGGGTTTTCCACGTAAATCTAGCGTCTCTGGTATTTTCTGTTATTTGAATTTCATGTTCACACTTAATAACAGATTAAGGTTAAAGTGGAATTGATTAAGTTTAAGTTAAGATAGGATTTTTTACAATTGATTCATCCCCCCTCTTAGTTGTCTTGTGCATTTCAAACAAAATATTGCGCTAGGGTTAAGGTAAGATAAAAATAAGAAAAAATCACTCAAAAATGAGAAAAACAATAACCCTTGGTTTTTTTGACTAAAATATTGAATTTAAATACAAAAGAATTGAGATTACTCACCAAATTTCCAAAGGATTTCAATTTCATTGGTCGTAAATCTTGAAAAAATTTGGTAGAAATGCTTTGACTTGATAAATTCAATTTCTCATGTGTTTTCAGCAATTTATTGGCAAAGGTGGCGATCAAAGATTTATTGGGAGAAATCATGATAAATTGAAGATGTATACTTCCACACACACTAAATCCATGCCCTGGGATTTTTTTAATATGTTCCAATGCTTGTACATCTGTTAAGTAATGCACATATACTTCATTAAAAACTGCCATTTTTTTCTCCTCTTTTTTTAGTATTTTTTATCACAAACATTTTTTTATGTATTTTTGAACAAATCATCCTTCATCTTTAATGAGCATTCTTGGTATTATACAAACACTTGGAAAAAATTTCATTATGTGAATCTTTGGTATGAACAAATAGAGATTGCTAATTATGAAAGTACAAGTACAAGCTAAAATATAAATGAAAAACTGGGGAAATTATAACCTAAGAATCATTAGATGAAAGAACATAGTGCTCAAGATTAACTATACAAGGCTATATGCTAACTGTTAAGAGCAAGAAAAGGGGAAGTCATCATCAATTGAAGATGACATAATTTTGTGTACAACTAAAACAAGAAATGGCACAAAAAGATGATGGGCTATCTTAGAGATATTGGTTAGTTTGGTTGTAACTATGTTGAATGATATACAAGTGGTTGTGCTAATAATTATTTTGTTGACAATAGATGTGAAGAACATGGACTATTGTACAATAAATAGCCTGAATTCAGCAATTACTATGTCTATGAATTGAAGTGGAAAATTGCAACTGACAACCAAGAGGCCTCTAAAATAATAGCCAAAAAAGCCGCAAAAAGCTTGAGTTAAAATCTAAGATGATGGTGAGTGGAAGAATAAGATAAGAATGATTTTGGCAAGACTTGTGCGGTAGTTCTCACTATAGATAGTTTAGGGAAGGTGATACCAATGTTATTTCTTCTATTAAAGGTACTGCTAGTTTCTAATTGGCTTCTGACATGGATGGGTGGCTAATTTCTAGTTGGATTAGCAAAAGTATTTAAGCCTAGATAGCTGTTTTATTTTCTTTTGGGGTCCTTGTAGTATGAGTGTGCATTAGCTTATTTTGTTGACAATAAATGTAAATAATATGGACTATTTCACTATAAATAGCCTAAATTCAGCCATTACTATGTCTATGCATTGAAGTGGAAAATTGCAACTGACAACCAAGAGGCCTCTAAAATAATAGCCAAAATAGGTGCAAAAGCTAGAGTTACAATTTGAAATGATGGTGAGTGGAAGCATAAGATGAGAATGATTTTGGAAAGACTTGTGTGGTAATGCTCACTATAGATAGTTTAGGAAAGGTGATTCTAATTGGCTTCTGACATGGATGGGTGGCTAATTTATAGTTGGATTAGAAAAAGTATTTAAGCCTCTATGCTAGTAGAGTTGTCTTCCCTGCTTAGAGGGACTTCACTAATACATGTTTGTTGGGATTTTTTTCCCATTGATTCTTCTTGAATCTTCTTCAACTATTATCTAACAAGAAATTAGAGGCAATCATATGGTGAATAGAGTAGTGTGATTTATTATCCAAAATTGCATACGAAAATCAAAGTAAGAGTGGTTCAAATTAATTCTTAAGCAAAAATTGGACATAAGTTTCAAGGAATTTGCACCTAGCTAGTTATGAACCAACTGATCTACCACCCTTTTCATTGGGCAACACAATGGTTCAACACACAAGGTATTGTTCCATATGCCACAACCCATTTTTGGGGATTAGACTATTGAGTCAATAAATTGCCTTAATTTTTTGCCTTCCTAAAGTTCAAACAAGAATAAACCTTACTCAACTATCACATTATTCCCACTTTAGGTATTTAATGTTGATTTCATGGCCCTTATAGTTCCATATATAGAAAAATGAAAAATCCTCCCCCTTTCTAAATCTTATGCAAAAAACACCCCAAGGAATGGCAAAGCTTATCCATATTTCATCTTGAAGGGGTTCAAATCTGATTTACAAATTTTACACTTCCTAGATAGCTATTTTATTTTCTTTTGGGGTCCTTGTAGTATGAGTGTGTAGACCAAGAGATAATTGTGGATGTCTTCTATCATAACACTCCATGCTTTCTGCAACATATTTCCTATATTTTACAACCATTCCACACCTTATATAATAACAATTGTTGTGGACCTCACATCACTGTCTCTGCCAACATCTTCTCATAATGCAATCTTCAAAATGTCAAAGCATGTGGATATTGCTTAACACCTTGGAGCCAAGTATACACATAACAGAGTAAATTTACATTGAGCTTGTGCTTTATCCATCATTCAGCTAGTAGATTGTAAGTTACACAAAGTAATGCTTTTCCCAACTACCTAGCTTGTATATGTGAAAAAACACTGTAAAGCATGCCATTGAGTCAAATTTTGTGTATTCTACTATCCAAGCTCTCAGTGGCATTGACGTTCCTATTTCAAATACATTTCTTCATTCACAACTTTGGATGCAAGCTTTAATCTACACAATTTCTTGAATTGGTGAATTGTGACTTAGTTTACTATGCCTAAGAAAAAAGGATTTAGTAGCTTTGTGTTTACTCATTTCCTTGTGGATGAACAATAGTTTTATTTTGGTGTTGATTTCTCTCTCATTGGATTTTTATTGTCAATGAGGCATTCTTATGCCACAAATATTCTTCTTTACCTTTTCTATCAATAACTTAGCAATTTGGATAAAATACATTCTTTCTAAAAGTATCTCAAAGATAGCTATGAGAACAACAAATAAATTGCATGCAAATGACACATATGCAAAATGAATAATCTATGTAAATTGAGCATTCAAACTACATTTGGACTATGTTTTTTAGTTTAGAAAGAATGCAATATTTAGTTCCATTTTTGTTTGAATTAGGTAGTGGCTCAAAATTTGAAATTAGGCATGTTGGTGATAAAAAAAATGTCAAGTAATACTTGTGGATCATTAAGAGAACTTAGTATTATTGGTTTCACATGACCTCTGAAATTTGAAAGATTGAAAATTGTAACTAGGAGTAGTTACAAGTTAGATTCCTTCATTGTTAGTTTCTTTATTAGACCTTGTCCTAGGAGAAACAAAGAGCTTTCATTTAACCACAAAATTTTGTTCCTTACATTTTAGCATTGAAGGAACTAGTTTTTGTCAAACCATACACTTTTGGTTTTATTAAGTTTTAGAGGAAGATAGGTCACTCCCAAGGTAATATAGGTCTACACTAGAGCAACCATTTATAGCTTTGGTAGATATATTGCTTGTCAATCTTAGGCATTGCTTTGATGCAAGCTAGGTGTCCATAGATTTGATGGTGATACCTCTAGTTTCCTCCTATTAGAGGTTGTCATCACCTAGGTCTCAAGAATAAAACTTATATCAGACCCTATTCCTATGAAGAAAAACTAAAAGGTCTTCATAGTCCACTAATCATTATATTCAATTCATATTCCACTTTATAACAAAGGAATAATACACTATCAAATATGGTGATTGGTATTATAATTTGGTGTTAAATGAAAGTGGTCCCTAAATATAATAATTGGTGTCACCTACAATCATATCATCATATGAGACCACCACCTCTTAGAGAATTCTATCAAACAATCCAAAAAAACTGATGTAGTCCTATATAGGTCACCACTGGTTATCAATGGTACTAATCAAAGCATCATCAAACTATCATTCTTGGTCTTGATAACCTAATATATAATGAATGGCCATAGCTTTAAGTAAAACCTAGTTGTAGCATGTTCAATGTAGAGGCCGGAGATGATGCAGATAATATTGTTGGAAACCTCTTCTTTGCCATCAAAATTCCATTGTTGTGAAGATATAGAAAGCCAAATATCAAAGAAACCATAACGTGTTTGAATTATGGTAGATAGTATAGAGACATTTTATTCACCAGAAAATAAATGTATATGTCCATTTTATGATTTAATTATACCTGATGAATTGTAGGAGCTTTATGCTAAAGAAGCCCAAGAATTTATGGTGTTCGATCTTCCTCCTATAGGTTACTTTCCTGCCTTGCTAATTTTTTCTCCTAGCGGGATTCCAAAAGATAGTTTGATCTACTCAATAATACACAATCAAGTGATACAAGAGTACAATGCTAAACTACAAGAAACCTTGCAATCTTTATAGAAAGATCTCTGAGATGCCACCATAAGGAGAGTGGACATATATTAGTTTATGACCAATGCAATCACCCACCTTGAGGATTATGGTTGTATTTAAATTTTTTCATAATTGTCTCTCATTCAACCAAATTTCAATAATATTTTACCCTAATGATGGGTCAAGAGGAATGGTCTAAAATTTTGATGTTCTTTGCAATCTTTTTCTATATTTGTTTTCCAATTTTGAGAACTTATGATAAATTTATTCTTGAACAACCTTGGCTAATGACATATGTGTTACTGTGTGTAGGGTTTGATAAGAAAAGGAAATTATCAACATGTTTTGAAAAATAAAAAGGAAAAATATGCAACAGGCCAGACAAGTATATAGGTTGGGATGGAATACATTTCATAGATACTTTTAGCAACTACATTGTGGAGGAGATGGTCTTCACTAATAAATATGGTGTTCCCCACTCCTTTATTGTCCTCCCAACCTTCCCTACTCTCCTGCAAACATGTCAACCCATGCCTATGGTGATGTGGGGCTTTCTCGCATCACCACGGGCATGGATGGAAGTGTTTGAGGTAGAGCAAGGAAGGCCTTTCCCACTCTCCCACAAACACTTCCATCCATTCCTGTGGTAATGCAAGAAAGCCCCACATCACTGCAGGTATGGCTGGACATGTTTATGAGAGAGTGTTGAAGGCTATTTTTTAGATAGTTCATTTAACATCACCAATATTCTCCACAAGAACATTGTCCCTGTTTAAAATGATGGAAATGGTTCACATCTCTCAGAACAATTTCTCTTGCAACAATCTTGGAGATGAATTTATATGCAGTGTGAAAATTAAAACATACTCGAAGGTTCTTAACAACTCTAATAGTTGTACTAGGGGCCATGTTTAACAAACCAAAATCAATTGCTAACTTTTCACTATGGTGGTAGATAAATGATTCTTTTTTCTTCTATTCGACAACATTAAGTAAAAATATTGAATCTAGAAATACCCTACTAGGTCTTCATTTTCCAAGCTAATTTCTCTAATTTTGCATAGATCTCCCATGTTTGTGGATGTGATCTATCTCTTACAAAAAAAATCATGTACCATTTTATGCCCTTCAATCGAACTACATGCAGGTATCTTTTTAATCCATCTATCTTTCATTAATCTCCTTACTATTTGAACCTTACCACACCTACCTGCTTCTTCACATATGTTTTAGAGAACATAAGTTCCAAAATTTTTAGGATCCAACTAAAATAGTAATGTTTCTAGAATACTCAACCTATATTCATATATGATCCACTTCTATGATGCTGAAAAGATAAAGAACTTTCTTATGTTTGATTGCTCTCTATTTCAAAAAAATTATATTAGAAGTTGCAATAGCATCCTAAAGAGCTTCTTTGTTCTATTTGCAGGTTCCTTAAGAGTAGGAACAATTGAGAACACACCATGTTATTTCTCAATAAATTTAGTTGTAATGGAATAAATAGATGGTTATTTTTGTTAGTTGAATTCTATATGTTTCTCAATTTAATTTGTTCAATGTTGTTGAGAAAATCTTCTTATACTAGGATTCATTTCTAAAGCTATGTTTGTTTACTTGTTAGATGAATTAGAAGTTTCCTTTCTGTATTAGCAGGGTATGTTGAAAATGTTGAAAGTTTCATCTAGGGTTATCCAAGCTTTATCTAAGAGTCCTATCAAAATATTTTCAACAAGACAATTCATAGTCATATGAATAAGAGGATCACTATTAATGAATAATGTGGCAGTGACTTGAGTGGTTGACAATCTCATGGCTTGGGGGGCTTTCCAAGGTTCCAAGGGCATAGTGGAAGCTATATGTGATGGGTTACATATTAATGACCTATGAAGGGTTTGTTGGGGATAAGGATTTGGTTCTGTCATCAAGATAGGCATCTAAGACATCAATGCCTTAGTGATTTCAATTCAAAATCACAACAAAGACACAACCAACTATGCCACAAAGTGGAAGTAGGCACAGTTGATCCCCCATTGATCCTACTGAGGAAAGTGAATGCAAACAAATAATAGATTCAACATAAACAGATAACCATGAAAGACAAAACTATGAACACACAGATATATGTGGGGAAAACCCTTTCAGGTAAAAAACCCCACCTCCAAAACATTCAACTCACTTGTATTATTCAATAACTAAAATGGTTACAATACAAACACAAAGCTATGATCTTCAAGATATTACATCTTGTTCATCTGGAGAAAGAAAACGGGCAAGCAACACAAAAACAAAACCTTCACATAGTTACAATGTCATACATCTGACATACTATATAGATTCCCTTCAACTCCTCTCAAAAGACTATCACAGCCAGCCTCATGGTCAGCCCAACCCCTTGGCCTATCAGGCTCACATCTTACTAGATCCAAGAGTCAAAGTGTTCACAGTTGAACTGCTTGAACACCCTTAGCCTCTGTCTGTTATTGCTCATCATCATCAATGATCTACACACCAGAATACATATACCCTGTGCCAACCTCTTCAGCCCATCCCTGCCTACAATGGTCATCAGGATAATAAATTATCCACTTGCAAGCACCCATACTTCACTAATAACATGCATCGCCCAAGAAGCATGCATCGAGCCATGAAGCATTAAACAGGTTGGTGAAAACATGTCTGTCAACCTCCATTCAATAATGCAGCCCAATCGTAATCAAGAAATAAAACTTCAGCAAACCAGATCATAAAGATCTTCCACATGTCACCATCTCATTCATTCACAGCTCTGACAGTCAGTCAAAATGGTTGAATTCATTCAACCGAGTTCCGATTCATTCGACCCAATCGCAGTATAGCAGTGAGCTCACCCAAGCTCACCCAAGACTTCAGCATGCTTCGTCTCTTCTTTGTCTTCGGCCAACCAGATGCAATCAACCAGCCATGTGCCAACTTGCCATTCACTTGTCGTACTATCACTAAGTCCAACTCGGTCAAACTCTGCCCCAAGCGCATCCGAGCTCCTATCGCGCCACCACAACCCTGACCAACATGCCTCGCAGTATGATGGTAAATGCCTTGGTAGACCGTTGGAGGTTTTACCATGGCCACCGTGGTTAGTCACTTGACTGTGTATGGTATGGTAGTAACCACCAGCTAGGCCACTAGCAGTCTTATGGTGGC
This sequence comes from Sequoiadendron giganteum, assembly GCA_007115665.2. Classification (NCBI taxonomy): domain Eukaryota; kingdom Viridiplantae; phylum Streptophyta; class Pinopsida; order Cupressales; family Cupressaceae; genus Sequoiadendron; species Sequoiadendron giganteum. Next base: position 519,547,064 of record CM021104.1, on the reverse strand, counting down.
CACCATGGTCAGTCACTTGACTGTCCGCGGTATGGTGGTAACCGCCAGCCCCGACCGCAGGCGATCTCATCGCGCTACGATGGTGAGTGGACCCACCGCCCGTGGTATGGCGATAACCACCAGACCACCATCGACAGCTTCACCATGGCGACCACGGTGAAGGTCTTCGCTGACCGCGGTATGGCAGTAACTGCTAGACCCGATCACAAGTGGTCTCACCACACTATCATGGTGAGTGGACCCACCACCTACAGTATGGCAGTAACTACCAGAGCCAGACTTAGCCATCACAGCAAAGGCCAGAAAAGGAAGGAAAAATCCAAATCTTCAAGGGAAAACCAAAATGTTGAGGCATTAATTTCCCAACAATCTGCCACTTGACGAAGACATTCAAGCTTCCTCTAAACATGAACAAGGACCAACACCATGCTTTCATGCTCTAACCAAGACCCCTACAATGACATCAAAGATGTCCACCATATTAGGCTATAGCTCCAAACATCCAACATAAGAAAGGAACAAGCCAAGGCGTATATGCACCAGTCTCTAAAACACAAACATCTGATCCTCTAGATGGCAAAGGCACCAACAAACAACAACAGAAAAACATAATGCAAACACAAAAACCATTCTCCAGAACAAGAAACCAACCAGCTAGAACAACAACCATCAAACTGGCTGCCCACATCCAACTGATCAAACTCACGCGATTGAAAATCGGCACCCACAGCCCATGCGAATCCGTCCAATCACCCATACCTCAAAGGTATGACCATCAGTTAACTCATGCCATGACAAAACCACCCATCACAGTAGCAAACAAGCACCCTATGTCAACCCATCAAAAGACCAAACATGACTAGGTACTCTCACTGCAATGGTACTATCCAGATGGATTCAAAATAAAGCACCATCACAAGTGATCCAGGCATATCAAGTCCACCAAACCCTACACAAAGATATGTAACCATGTAGTTCCAAGGAACTACCACACAGATCTGCACCACCTACAACCACCTGCTGCAAGAAACGTTTCTCTCAACTGTCTTCCATAGTTATTCCAAACACCTCCATATCTGACTGAAGAAAGAAACATCATGGCTTCACAAACATATAAAATCAAATAAACATACATGAAGAACAAGATCAGATTAGAGAGAAACAATAAATCAAACCATGTAGCCACCTTCTACACACATTTCTAAATGCCAGCTATGCTAAGAATGATCTTCTTCACATCCCAAAGGAAAATCCTTAACAACATCCACCAAATCCATGGATGTAAGCACCTCAAAGAAGATCAGACTTACCCATATAACTATCTCCTACTAGTCCTCACAAGCACAAGGAGATTCACTATGTTATCAACCTTCCATTATGAATCCTCCAGAATCTCAAAACAACTCAAGATTCATACCAATGAAAGAAAAAGCATAACACACCTGAAAAGTATAATGGGAAAATACCTTTCATAGGAACACTATTGAGCAGACCAAGGAGAAAAGAAAACATGCTCATCCAAGATATACAAGTCACTATGACTTACCCAAGAGCATTCTCCTTCAAGGTCTCTGTTGAATTCATATTCAACCAAGGTGCAGGCTACTCAGACTTTCAGCTGTAACAACAACATTCTCATAAGAAATCCAACCTCACCTTTTTCTCCATGTATCCATGAGTATCAACAACCTATCATCTCATGTTGACTCCAATCTGCAATACTGCAGAAATCATGAAGTTCACTAGCATGTGACCAATGCACTCAAAACATAGAGAAACCCCAGACCACTGTCAAAGCTCCAAACCTAGAACAAGAAATTATCATGACACCATGATCTACACATCCCATTAGGAGATACCATGCTTCAAGTGAAATGTCCATGGTCTTCAAGAGCAAAGAAACATGCCAAAACTCTAATGCACAAGAAAGAGTATACCATGACATAAAGCAAACAAACTCTAAACCAACATCACCTGTCAAGCACCACCAACATCTCAGCCAAAGACTACCAAGGTCCTTCATGGCTCTAAGATGTTACACATCTTCAAATAGTGACCATGCAGATACGAAAGAACTCTTTTGCAACAATAGGATCTAAGAGTCCTCAAGAAGCATCTGCAACACCAAAGAAGATTATTCACCACCAAGTGATGAATCCACAATCACTACTAAAGCCCCCACTAAACTATGACACTAAGCTCTCCAAGGATCATGACCAACCATCCCATCACTGTCAAAAGCTTACACTAGCCAGTGTATCTAGCTCTCCAAGACATCATGATGCATATACTTTAGGTCCCCATCACTGATTATTCGGGTACTCAAACGCCATTCCTTCTCTCATCTCAAAACAACCATGCCAATGCACAAGAGACCACAGACAAGGTCAGCTAATAGATCCGCACCACATAGTTACAACCTCATGGATATAGACAATCCACTTCCAAGTTGTCTCACAACAAACATGTAGGTAAGGACAACCCACAACATTGCACAACTCGTGGATGCAACCAAATGTAAACCCTGCAAATCTATCACCGCACTGGAAACTACAAAACTAAGATAATCAAAGAGAATAGCCAAAGCAGACAAGCATGACTCAAACACCAGATCAACATCAGATCCGATTTACCAGTCACATCTACAAATCAAGCACCATAGTCTAGGAAACCAACAAGCACACCACAAGAATGCTAAAAGTAAACACATACCAACACTCTCATGCAGAGAAGACATCACACCTCCTCAAACCATGTTGAAATGCAACTATATCATCTAGTCACACCCCAGAAGCCAAGGTCTAGAAAATAGCAGACAACAACTCCACACAAACACAAGTTTTCCTTGACTGTGCAAAACCTGCAAAACCATAGTGTTTCCAAAACACCCACACATCTCCATATTCACTGCTCATTTGGATGACTCAGGAGTCTGCACACAACCATCATAGTTAACCAAAACAATGAAAAGAAACATGAATATGTGTCATACTATTTAGGAAAATCTACACAAAACCTCCAGAGTCAAATACATGAATTTGAAACCATGCAAGTGTAAGAAATAGGCACACAAGAACAATAGGTCCATTTCAGACTAGTTCCAATGCCATCACTCATGCACTAAAAAATAGGAGAGCCAGGCCATCCAAAAGTTGCAGAGCACCAAGGTCAATTCATAGCCTCCATGTAATCAGAGCACCAAAGAAACTGCCTTCAGTGCTAAGTCAAAAACACCCAGCACAAGCACAACTCTCCATAGCTGATCAACAAAAAAAGAAAGTCCATATTGCCAAGGAGCCTCTCACACAGACACCCATTATGAACACCATGCTTCGCTGCAACACAACCATAAGCACATCTCACACCCTTTGCATCAGGAACATCTATTACCAGCTAGGAGTATCATACCACATTGCCACAACATGACCAACTCTAGTCATCTCCAATGTCTTTCAAAACTGTGTGTTGAATCAATGAAGCACACACTTCCACTCATCGAAGGATCAATCACCAACCGATTTCTCCAGACTTCCTCAAGCTTGCCAGGCTAAGAAATCATCACAAGAGAAATACCTAGAACTTTAGCAACTAGGAGAAGACTTTGATACCACTGGTTGGTATCATCAAGCCTCAACCTCCCTTAAACAAGTTATGATACCACTTGTTGGTATCACAAGCAACAAGCTACTAGCTCTTATACCACTTGTTGGGGATAAGGATTCGGTTTTGTCATCAAGATAGGCATCTAAGACAATAGTGCCTTAGTGATTTCAATTCAAAATCACAACAAAGTCACAACCAACTATGCCACAAAGTGGAAGCAAGTACAGTTGATCCCCCATTGATCCTACTGAGGAAAGTGAATGCAAACAAATAACAGATTCAACATAAACAGATAACCATGAAAGATAAAACTATGAACACACAGATATATGTGGCGAAAACCCTTTCGAGTAAAAAATCCAACCTCCAAAACATTCAACTCACTTGTATTATTTAGTAACTAAAACAGTTACAATATAAACACAGAGCTATGCCCTTTAGAATATTACATCTTGTTCATCTGGAGAAATAAAATAGGTAGGCAACACAAAGACAAAACCTTCACATAGTTACAATGTCATACATTTGACATACTATATAGATTCCCTTCAGCTCCTCTCAAAATACTTTCATAGCCAGCCTAGCCCCTTGGCCTATCAGGTTCACATCTTACCAGATCCGAGAGTCAAAGTGTTCACAGTTGAACCGCTTGAACACCCTCAACCTCTCTTTTTTATCGCTCATCATCATCATCAATGATCTGCACACCAGAATACATATACCGTGTGCCAACCTCTTCAGCCCATCCCTACCTACAATGGTCATTAGGATAATAAATTATCCACCTACAAGCACCCATACTTCATTGATAATGTGCATCACCCAAGCAACATGCATTGGGCCACACAACATTAAACAGGTTGGTGAAAACATGTCTGCCAACCTCCATTCAACAATGCAGCCCAATCGTAATCAGGAAATAAAGCTTCAGCCAACCAGATCATAAAGATCTTCCATGTGTCGCCATCTCATTCATTCGTAGCTCTAACAAGTAGTCAAAATGGTCCAACTCGGTCAACTGAGTTTCGAGCCCAAGAGCTCTTACTGTGTTACTGTCGAGCTCATTCGACCCAGCCGCGGTATGGCGGTGAGCATGCCTAAGCTCACCCAAGACTTCATCGTGCTCTATCTCTTCTTTGTCTTCAGCCAACTAGATGCAGTCAACCAGCCACATGCCAACCTATCATTCACCTATCGCATTGTCACCGAGTCCAACTCGGTAAAACTCTGCCCCGAGCTCATCTGAGCTCCTACCACCCTACCGCAGCCCTGACCAACATGCCTCGTGGTATGATGGTAAATGCCTTAGCAGACCACTAGAGGTTTTACTGTGGCCACCGTGGTCAGTCACTTGACTGTCCACGGTATGGCGGTAACCACCAACCAGGCCACTAACGGTCTTACCGCAGCCATCGTGGTTAGTCAATTGACTTTCCATGGTATGGCAATAACCACCAGCCCCGACCATAGGCAGTCTCACCACACAATTGTGGTGAGTGGACCCACTGCCCATAGTATGGCAGTAACTGCCAGACCACCGCCGACGGCTTCACTGCGGCCACTACGGTGAAGGTCTTCGTTGACCGCGATATGGTGGTAACCACCAGACCTGACCGCAGGCGGTCTCACCATGCTACCGCGGTGAGTTGACCCACCACTTGTGGTATGGTGGTAATCACCAGAGCTAGACTTAGCCACCGCGGTAAAGGCCAGAACAAGAAGGAAAAATCCAAATATTCAATGGAAAACCCGAATGTTGAGGCATTAATTTCCCAACAGGGTTTGCATCTTTGATAATAGTCATGGGTATGGTTGTACCATTCATGACAAGGCTATTGACAATATCATCAAGGGTTCAATATTGTAATGGGGCAGTGGTTAGGAGGAATTACAACCATAATATATGAAGAATTGTCTTCATTTAAACCCTAGATAGTGTTGTGACTAGTGTATATTGTCTCCAAATGATAGTCACCTATATGATGATGAATGATGATTCAAATAACCATATATTCTGACAAAAAAATTCAAAGGGAAAAACGATTATTTTTATAAAGTCATCAATTGTAGCAAATGCATCCATAGATAAACATTGTCAAGCATACTGTTTGAGAGGTAGTTAGTAGCTTGTCAAGAGGTGGTCAAATAGAGTTGACACTTCCAAACACAAGTTCAAGTGTTCCCTTATTCTTGGAGGCATAATTTCATCATTTTGAATGCATAAATAGGAGCAGTTCTAATTTCTTGTTGAAGGTATAATGCTTTGGTAACCTGGTTTCATCGCTTTGTCTTGGTGAATCAAGTGATTGGTTTTAAATAACACTAGCAGACAATTTATGTTAGATGTTAAGGATAGTTTTAGTCCTTATTCAAAACCTTGTAACAAGATGGTCATTGAGGTTGTTGGAAGGCATGTCAAGTCATAGTCTACAAGTCTATGAGAAAGGATATCAAGTGCATGATTAAAAAAGATAGTCAAATCCATGGAAAATCATATTTCAATCTTGCATGGTTCGTACTTTTGATCTCAACTGTATTTGGTAGATTTTTGTGTTAAGTGGACAAAGACACAGGCGTTGTGTGTGTCAAAGTTTATGCTTCCTTTTATGGGTTTGTGTTTTTATCTAGATCATGATAGTGAGGCACCTTTAATGAATGCATGGCAAGTGTTATTTTTTATCATATGGTATAGTCTTTTTATGCAGATGTGGACATGATTTGAAATTAGTGCTACTTGATGGATAACCTATACATTGCATATTAGAACTTTTGGTGCGCTACTGATCCTTGAGTTAGCAAGTGGATGTTTTAGTATTTTGGCTCATTTGAATATGAAGCATTTAATATTTGTATGGAGTAGAAGCTAAAGGTTCTATATTTTGTGTATGATTCAATATTAGAGTGCATATGAATATAAGATGGTGTTTTCAAAGAGAGATAGTATAAAAAAAAGGAAATGGTGATAATACATTTAGGCACTTCTATGTGCAAAGACTTGGAGATAGCATAATACATGGATGAATAGGTAGTCAAAATTGTTATTGTGAAACACAATGTAGAAATGATCTTATGGATAGGGAGGAATAGGTATTAAATGAAAGAAATATAGTGTTAAGCTCCTTATTAAAAGCACAACATAGTGAAAAGGGTAATGAATACACTACCAAAGAGGATAGTGAGCTGGGGCATTGTAACTCAGATTTTTAGTCTTGTGACTGAAAATGAAAATTGTAATACTCTATTTCTAAGTGTAGACACGAAAAATATACAAAATGATCCTACACATCTGATCTTGATCTTACTAACATCAGTTCGTCCTGAATCATCTCTTTCTAATCATCACATTTCATCTCTTAATTAAATAAATTAAATTTATCTAATTAAGTCATCATCTTTTGTTAATTAAATAAATCATTTTATTTAATTAATCCTATAGTCTCTCTTTTAATTTAATAATTCACCTTATTCAATTAAATCTCTAAAGTCATCTCTTTAAATTAAATAAATTAATCTTTATTTGATTTAATCTAACACCACCTTCTTTAATTAAATAAATCAATCTTTATTTAATTAAATCTAAATCATTATTCCTCTCAACTTTGATTTAAATAAATCCTAAAATCTAAGTCAAAATTGTCAAATCGTCTAATTTCTATCTAAATTAATCAAATCATGATTAATCCTAATCCTAATCACTCCAATTCTCTAGATTTTGCAACTTGCGCCAATAAATCATTTTAATTGATTTATTAATCCCTCTATTTACCCTCAGCTTGGCATCAAAAGGGAATATTCCTCAAATTTGAAAATCCCTCCAAAAGGGATGAGTACTTCCAAAAAGGCATTAAAGGCCTCTTACATGTCCTTTTACTTGAGCCAAATAGAATTTACTCAATTTCTTCTTCCCTCTAAACTTGTCATCTCAACATTTTCAAATTCCACCTAACCATATTTATGTGCACACTCATCCAAATGTGTTCACTCCTCCTCCAATCACATGTGGACAAGTGGCCTTCTCTCATTGGTTGATTTTTTTTCCCACATTCATCCAAATCCTTCAATCTTCCATTCTTCAAATCTATAAATAGAGGGCCTCTCCTATTGAATTGATCATCCACAATCCAAGCAAGTGTACTATATTCAATTTCATCTACAACTTCATCCATTTCCATTCAAGTTTCATAATTTTTATCTAATTTATTGGCAAATTGCATCAAGGAATCAAGAATCATCATCAAAGATCATTAAATCACATGAAGGAGTAGGAAAATGGTCATTTTCCAAATCAAAATGACACCAATTCCCCCATGGGATTGAAAGTTTTCTCGTTAGATATGATTTAATTAGTTTTTATTGTATTGTTCTTCATTTTATTTCCTATCTTCATGTTTCAAACTAATTTCATGGGGAATGTTGATCTAACTTGCATAATGATCTAATTTTATGCTTGTTCTCTTGTGTTTGTGTAGGTATAGATTCACCATTCACACTAAGCTATAACTAGAACACCTTTCTTTTATTAATAAAGTTCAACAATTTTTCCTTCTCAATGGCTGTCTTAATGTGTGCAATTGATATTTGATATGTATTTTTGTGTTTTATGTTTATATCCTCAAATATTAGTCAATTAAAATGACTAAATATACTTTTTAATTTTTTTTGTGCCTACAGAAAACTCCGCCGCTATCAGTCCAGCAGTGCTATATTGCTCCACTACAAACTCCAAGCTACATCATTGGAGTCTTCCCACCCAAAATATTTGAATTTTAAACTGAATCACTGGTTTTCCAAATTTCAAACTGCACCACTTGCCAAACAGTGCCGCAATCACGGTCACTGCCTCTATGCAAAGCACCGCCCTCAGTCATCAACAATGCTATATTGCACCGCTGACCTTCTCAAACTACGCCACACCCACGGATTGCACTGCTGCAATTGGGTAAAAAGTAGATTCTAGTTTATTTTGACATTTTCTTTTTTTCATTTTGGTTATTTTGACTTCTAACTGGCTTTTAGTCTCTGTTTTTGCAGTATTAACCAGTTTTTGTAGGTTGCCTTGATCAAGGTGAAGGAAGGAAATGAAGACCAATGGTTCTTTATAATTTCATCATCTCATTGTATCAAGTGTTTTTTAACACTTTGAGGAGAAATTATAATCCCTCTCCTAAGGATTTGTCATATTCTTGCTTTTTAGGACTCACTAAATTTCATTTGGGCTTAAAAAAGAACAAAACAAAGGGTTAAAAAGAATCATAGGAAAACTCACTAGATTTTGTTTTGGGCTTAATAAATAAACAAACAAATCTCACACTTTAAAATTGGTGCTTAAAAAGAATTGATATCATTGCTTTGTGGTTAAATTGAACATGTGTATTCTTTGTTTTGTAATCCCTTATCCAAGTTAATATCATCTAAAAAGATGTATGAACTTCTCTCACACTTCATTGCAATCTTGAGAACCAAAAGTCTTTTTGTGATATTAGGTTGTATGAGTGATTACCTTCACATTTCAATTTGGATTCTTAAAATTGAACAAACTTTGTGAGTGTGAAGAAAAGGTATTGTGTATGCTCCCACCTAAATGTGTTAGGTGGTCAAACTACAAATAAACTCCTTCACTATTGTTCACCCTTAGAGAGCCTTCCTTGGTGGGAAAATGTACTCACCCCAAGGGAATGACTCAAACCAGTAACAAGCTAAATGTCAAGCTTCTCCCAACTGGTTTACAAATTCGGATGTTGAGGAAATCTCATCATTATAGGAGCTCCTATGGACAAGCAGGTGATACTCTTTGTATGAGTTGATCTTGCCTCTTATGTGGGCTTCTAAATGGGTGACTTGATTAAGAGCCAAAATTGGGTAAAATCCAAAATCTCTATCTATTTTTTGATGCAAGAGCATTCGTTCTGAATACATCCCACATTTTTATGACTCTTTGTAGAGATGAGAAGTATTCCATTGGAGTTTCATGGGTATTGATGCTTGGCTGACCTAAGAAGTGAGTGCACTATAAGGGGGAGCCTGTGTGGTCAAGCATCTAATCATCCACTAAGAGTAGGTGTAGCTGGATTTATCCAAGTGGGAACTCAACAAATATTTCCTCATTTCATCCATAGGGTGGTTTACATTCGTTGAGATCAAAAAAAATTGCTTGGAGCTAAAATTCTTGAAAAAAATTCACGAGGTCTTAAAAATTTCAAACCCTTTTGGGGGAACAAATACCTTTGAAAAAACCAAGTGCTCTTGCTTGCCCTAGGTATTTCATCCTTAGAGGCTTCTAAGTATTTGGATTTATATCATAATTTTTTCTCACTAAAGTCAACATTAGAAAACGTTTGCCTTAATTTCCTTGATTCTCATATAATGGACTTTGTGCGATGATATGAAGTTAGGACATTAGACATCTAGTTTGAAAACCTAATCAAGAATTGTTTGTGGTAAAAATAAGTCATTAAGAAAAGTTAAGAAACAATTGATCCCCACATGCATGTGCTTTTTTAGATGATTTCCCAAAAGATCAAAATCCAAAAACCAAAGTATAAAGGTCTTAGTCAAAAGGCTCACAAGAAATGTTTGTCTATGCTTTATGAATTTAGAGAAAGATTGAATTTCAAATTTTACAAACACGCACCAAAGAATAATCCAAATTTGTATGAGTTTTATTGTCAACAAAAATCCAAGTCTGTTTCAAAAGTTTGCTTTTCTCACATAGGGAGTACCAAGCATGTTCTTCAACACCGAGGTCTTGTAGAAAGGAGTTCTATCTAGGTCTAATCTAGGATCAAAGTCATCATTCTCATGCATCCCTCAACATCAAAATAAAAAATCACCTCACCAACAACTCTTGGAAATATTGAAAACATCACTCATGCTAGGCTTTTGGAAAATCCAAATCATCTTGTTTGATTAGATGCGTGTAGATGAATCCTTCTCCACATATTTAGTCAAATTATCAATCCTTGTGAAAAATTCTACCCTTTGATAAACATCCAACATCCTAGGGTTTACAAGTTCATCATCCAAAATCAAAAAATCAAATCAAATCAAAATCATCTTGTTTAGCTAGGGGTGTATAGATGAATCCTTTTTTACACACTTAGTCAAATTATCATCTTGTGTACAAGTCTACTCTAGGACAACATCCAGCCTCTTATATTTTATGAGTTCACTATCCAAACCAAATCCAATCAAGCCAAATCAAAAAGTCAAATCAATTCCTAAAGTTTAGCATCCCCTTCAAGGTTTCTCAAGAGTTCAATCACCCGCGTCATCCACCTTTTGTTTATCTCATCATCACACTTTGATCCTTAATCATCCTAGTTTTTCTCTTTTTGTGCCTAAAGTTAAATGAATCTAAAGAATTATAGGTTCATCTCGCACATTCTTGAAAATTGATACCTATTTTATGGTGCAAACTAGATCACAATACAAGAAGAACATGGAGATTAACAAAGAAACATCAACTTCAAGTGACCTAAGCCAAACCGCTCCTGAAATGAATCTCATTGGATAAAGCAATCCCCTAACCAATCTTCTTCCACCATCAAAAAATCCTCAAGAGGAGGGACAAGTGGAGGAAATCACCAACAATGTCTCAGGGATGACACAAGATGAAATCATTGAAATGGTTCAAAATACTGAGACTCATAGAATTGTTAATGCCATGTTGAGGCTCAATCCCTCCCAATACATGCTTGAGTTGGCAAAAGAAGGGGCCAAACTCCCTTTTTATTATGAAATAATCACTATTGTGGAAAGACCTCTTGGTATCATGCCCCCAATCTCATCCACACCTCCATTTCAAAGCATCACTCAAATCATCCTGTAAATCACATCATCCATTGCTCCTACTCAACCGATTGTTAACAAGGGAAGCTCATTGCTTCATGCACTTCAAACACATCCCCTTGCAAGCAACCGAGGTTTGGATTCAAACACCATACCCGATCAATCCATCCTAGTGAATCCATTACATCCATATGTTTCACTTGTATTTCATGACCCACCAATCCAACCTCTTTCATGCAACACCGATGTATCCCCTCAACATGAAAACCTCTCTCGCCATGATCTCACAAGGAGAGGGTGAATTATTCAGAACAAGGGGAATCTTTGATCCCTCCTCATCATCACTTTTCCAAGGGAATACACCACCAATTCCACCATTCTCGTTAACATCCACACCACTCCTTGGGTTGGACCTTCCACCTTTACTGACCATGAATCAACAAAATCCGAGCAAAGCTCTAACCATAAATCAAAACATCATACCGAATCCTCTCATCTTTCCATCGATATGACAAAAATAGGTGGCAACCATTCAAACAACCCCAACAATCAACACATCATCTACCATCCCCCAAGTATCTCAAAACATGGTCTCCCAAGAACCAAGCATATCGATCACACCATCCACCACCCAAACCCCAATCATCAATACAATGGTTCCTCTCATCACAATAGTCAACACTGCTCCTAATTTTCCACCACCACCGCTGAAACCCAACATGAAAAACTCATTTAGCACCGTGTTGCAAGCAGCTCAACAAGCCGCCTATCAAAAGGCACTTCAGCAAATTCAAAATCAATAGGCTGCATAACTAGCTGCCTAGCAAGTGTAAGCATAATTAGCGGCACAAAAAGTGCAACAGGTTACCCAAGCTCAAGCTTTACCACAACAACAAAAAGCTACCAAAGTTGTGCAAGTAGATCAAGTCGCGCAAGCCGCACAGGTTTCCTAGGCCGCATAGGTAGACCAACAAGCATAGGCTCAAGCTCAAGCCCAATATCAAGCTCAACAAGCACAAGCACAAGCTCAATACCAGGTGTAGCTTCAAGCATTGTTCGCACAACAACAACAAGACCAAAAATAAGCATTTTTGGTACAACATCCAAAGAAGACATATCAACAAACCTTAATCACACAGTAGAGCTTGCAAAAAACTCCCACCAATAGTCCAGCCACCACTCCAACACCTCATCCACTTTAGAACACATCCACTCCACCCCCTGATCTACAAGATGACGTGATAACACAAATCAAGTTGCTCTCGTAGCAAGTGCTCAATCTCCAATCAGGGAAAACAACAGGGACACCAAGTAATTTGTGCCCCTACCCCTTCGATAGGATTTTGACAATGATACCATTCCCAAAGGGATTTGAAATCCCTAAATTTGACAAATATCATGGGCTAGGAAACCTTAGGATCATATCAGGGAATTCCAAGGACATTGCATGGAAGTCGCATGCAATGATACATATCTAATGCGGCTATTTTCTCAAAGCTTGGCTAGCCCTACCATGGAGTGGTTTTCTCGCTTGCCTACTGGAATCAAAACATTCCAAGATATTGTAGACACATTCAACATTGGCATGGATGTTAGTGTAGAGGAATTATCTGCACTCAAACAAGGTAAGGGTGAATCATTCATTTCCTTCCTACAACATTAGTGATCCAAAGATAATAGGAGCAAGTGGTCCATGCAAGAGGAGCAACAAATTTGCACCATCATTTCCAATCTTGAGAAAACTTTGGCATTCCATCTAAATATGCAGTGTATCACCACTTAAGACCAATTGATCCCCAAGGCACTTAACATCGAATGAGCCCTTATTGCACAAGGGGGGACACCCATGTATCTAGAACATTAGGAAAACCGTCCTTCTACCAGATATAACGAAAAAAATTGCACATGGGTGAAAAATAGAAACATCACCAATGATAGTGTGATTGATGCAAAAGTTGTGATCAGTGCTCCGAAATAGAACACCCAAACATATCAGCAACCGCAAAACAACAACCGCAACAATATGCAGACCAATGTGGTATCACAACCATCACCCAATAATCAAGTCAACAATTTGAATAATCAAGGGGGACCACCTCCATGAAAAAAATAACTCCAAAAGAGATATTTTATCGCTCTTAGGGAATCAATCGAATCCATCATGAAGAAATTGGTAGATGAGAATCTCATTAAAATCCCCACTTTTGAGAATTATCAAGAGCCCATGGTGAAACCACCTTGGTACAATGAAAATTACCTTTGTGATTATCATAAAATCAAGGGGCACACAACAACCAATTGCATGAAGCTAAAAAATATAATTCAAGACCTCAACAATGACAAGATCATAAACGTAGAACAACCAGCAAGAAATCAAAACCTAAAGATCTACATGAATCTGATGTCAGATCATAACAAAGGAAATAACAAAGGGAATAAAAATTATGGCAATGTGAACCATGTGTACGAAGTATTTTCTGCATCCCTAGACAAATTGTTCACTGTTGTTAGTATCAAGGGAGCCAAAGTTGATTGTGGAGTCACCACATGCAGCAACAAAGTTACCATTGCTGGGTCATCACAGCCACCTAGGGCATCCACCTCAGATCTGAAATCCACTCCTAATGGCTACAATGTCTTAGACCAGTTGAAGAGAACCCCTGCTTAGATCTCCATCATGGATTTTCTGAAGATCTCATCCGCCCATAGAGAAATCCTTGAGGAAACATTGGCTTCATCCACCATCTTCGCCAATCTTGACACAGAACAATTCCAAGCTATGGTCAGAAAAATTACCACCCCAAATCTCCTCACATTTTTTGATCAGTACTTCCCCGCCCAACCACTCACAACTGTGTACTTCACCTTGAATTCCCGGTTCTTAAAAACAATGTTAAAAGGGTCTTGGTGGATGGGGGTGTAGGTTTAAACATCTTTTCTCTCAAGCTCATAAAGAATCTAGAACTCTCTGAGGATTCCATTGAAAAATACAAGGGAATCACAATCAGAGCATATGATGACCAAGAAAGAGTGTCTTAGGGCACTATCCAACTCCCTATTCAAGTAGGGCCTACCACTATGGAAACCACTTTCGAGGTCCTTGACCTTGATTTTCCTTATAACATCCTCCTGGGGCATTCATGGATCCATGGGATGCAAGATGTTGAATCAACCTTCCATTAGTGTGTTAAGTTCACATATCAAAATCAAGAGGCCACAATCTATGGTGATCCTAAGTCCTTCGCCTATTATAAGAACTTGGAAGAAAAATACTATAAAATCCCCGAAGTCCCAAAGAACGATGAAGGCCCTTCAACTCCATATATAGACCCAACCAATATTGCCTCCACTTCTCAGACCAAGACACCCGCCATTCCTAATATATCTAAAATAAAGGTCATAATCCAAGACAATGGGTGTGGGGATTACAAAATGAAGAAAGGAGCCTTTGTGGTAGGGGAGTTACCTTAATCCCCTAGATCCCATGGATAGCCCCAACTCGCCAATACAACATCTCAAACCTTCAGAGCAGATCCCTCTCTATTCAAAAGTTGGGGGATCTAGGCCGAGAAGTGGTGGATGAGAGAGACGTATCCAATCTCCTCTATCAAGGTGAAAGACCTGTACCAACCCTTCTTATGAATGATGCCAACAAAGGACTTCAATTAATGTTGGGCATGGGCTATAACAAGAATGGAAGTTTGGGAAAAAACAACAATGGCCAATCGGAACCTATCATTTTTGAGAAATGCATGAAAAATATTGGCCTTGGATGTACCCCTCTAAGTGTAACCATATGTAGTAGAATTCCCATAGTTAAAGTAGTCTGGACTCCCCCTTAGCTATCGACAACCACCCTTCAGTTACCCGTATCCACAGGTTGAGTCATAGACAACTTTACCTTTGACATAATTGATGTGTGTAGTAGTAGTGATGACAAGGATACCATAACTAACTTACCTATTCTTTTTGAAGATTCCTCCCTTCTCATGATCAACACCCTGCCTTTTGAGTTAGACCATCAAAACCATGAAATAAACCTAGCCAATCCCCAACTCATCGATTACAACCACTGAGGACCACCAATTCTGGACACATTAAAAAATAATGAGGCATTCCTAGAATTCATGGGATTGCGGGATATGGTGCCATATGGATATCATAAAGTTGGGTTCGACATCATACTGGATACACAAGCCTATTATGGGGAAATGATTGAATCCTTCAATTGCAAAAGCGAAAAATTGAGAATAATCTCAAGGTCTTTGAGTGAAAACCACACTATAACACTCTCTGACCCAAAAGCAATAAAAATAAAGGACACATACAATAGTGAAAACCTCTTTGAGTTGCCAAAGGATGAAGGATTCAATCTTCCTCTCACTGCCATTCACAAGGAAAGGTTGGCGGTTTTGGCAAAATAGTGCAATCCAGTCAATCTGGGAATAGAGGAGCTACCAAACATAACATTCTATGTCGAGTTAGTTCTCATAAAAGAACATGAAATCCTAGTTGTGTTCCTAAAGGAAAGAAAGGAAAACATCGCATGGACTTATGTTGATATGCCTTGGCTTGATCCAAAAGTTCTAGTTCATCACCTAGCTATATATCTTGAAGCAAAGCCTGTGAGACAAAAGCTGAGAAAAATGCATCCCTAGATAGCATTGTTTGTCAAAATGGAATTAAAAAATCTCCTAGATGTAGAGTTCATATGACCGATCGACTATCCAGAGTGGGTCTCAAACCTCGTACCTATTTCAAAACCAAATGGGGGCATCCGCATCTGCATAGATTTCAGAGTCTTAAACAAAGCATGTCCAAAGGATGAATTTCCACTTCCAAACATTGAAATAATCGTGGATATGACTATAGGACATGAGATTCTATCATCAATGGATGGATTCTCAGGATACAATCAAATCATGATAGCCAAGGAAGACCAGCACAAGATAGCGTTCACTTGTCTGTGGGGAACATACTGCTAGAATATGATGCCATTTGGGTTGAAGAATGCAGGAGCGACCTACCAGAGGGCCATGAAACTCATCTTTCATGATATGATCCATAAAACTATGGATGACATACTAGCTAAATGAAAGAAGCAATAGGATCACATATCAGCCCTAAGCTCCATTTTTGACAAACTAGAAAAGTACAAGGTCCGACTTAATCCAAAGAAGTGCATCTTCAAAGTACAATCAAGCAAGCTTCTGGGGTACATCATGTCAATGAGAGGAATCAAAGTAGATCCCACCAAAGTCAAGGTAATCCTCGAGATGGAGGCACCTAGGACATTGAAGCAACTAAGAGACCTATAAGGAAGACTCCAATCCATCCGCTGATTTAAAGCGCTACTAGCAGACAAGACAATCTCGTATTCTCATCTACTCCACAAGGGGGTAACATAAAAATGGGATGAGAAATGTGACCAAGTGTTCAAAAAGACCAAGGAGTATTTGCTCACACCACCAGTCCTTATGCTATCGATTTTGGGCAAACCCTTGATCTTATACATATCAGCAACAACAACATCCCTCGGAGCTCTCTTAGCACAACACGATGAAAAATGTGGAGAGAGCTATCTACTACATCAGCAGGACCATGGTGGGACATGAGTTGAACTACACACCCATTGAGAAAGTGTACCTAGTAGTTGTGTTCATAGCACAAAAATTTAGACATTACATGCTACCACATCAGATCAAGCTCATTGCAAAAATAGACCCGCTCAAGCACCTACTTTCCAAAGCAACTCTCATAGGATGAATGGCGAAGTGGGTCATGATCCTGATAGAGCATGACATTGAGTACGTGGAACTCAAGGCTATCAAAGGATAAGAAATCATAGATCAGCTAGAAGAAGCACCAATATATGCCAAGAATCCACTTGTTTTAGAGTTTCCCAATGAATCAATCTTCAATATTAGTGTAGCATATCACTGAAAAATATATTTTTATGGATCCTACATACAACACGAGTCAAGAGTAAGAATCTTCTTCATCACTCCACAAGGGGACTGCATACCTAAATCATACAAGCTATCATTCTCATGCAAAAAAAACATCACAAAGTATGAAGCTCTTGTCATAGGGCTGAGAATTGTAGTGTAGTGGAAGATGATGGCACTTAAGGTCTATAGAGACTCGCAACTCATAATCAACCAAGTAAATAATGAATATCAAACAAAGGATGAAAAGTTGACTCCATACAAGAAGTTGGTGGAAAGCCTTAAGGAAATCTTTATTGATATCACATTTGAACAACTACCAAGAGAAAATAACAGAGCAACAGATACAATGGCTATGATCAGATCACTCCTAGAAATCCCGCACAATGTCCCAAAGCAAGAATCCCTCATAGAGCAGCTTCTCGTACTAGCATTCAAAGTACCAAAGTCCGAATTTGTGTGCAAAATCGTTGGTCCCAGTGATCCTTGGTACCATGATATATACACTTACTTGAGAATAAGAGTCCTCCCCACCGACATAACCCCAAACCTCAAAAGAGACTTTGGTAAAAATTCATCTCGTTTTGTCATCCTAGGAGGAACCTTGTATTATAGAAGCATTGAAGGGACCCTTTTACATTTCCTAAACACTGAGGAAGCCTTGAGTGCTTTAATTGAGGTAAATGATGGAATTTGTGGTTCACACTCGAGCGGTATGAATTTGGAAAAGAAACTACTGAGGATGGGGTATTATTGACCTAAAATGGAAAGAGAAGCACAGGACTATGTCAAAAGGTGTTTGCAATGTCAACAACATGGGGAACTCATCCATGCACCAACTCAGGAGCTCAACCCCATAATCACACCATGGCTGTTTTCACAATGGGGGCTTGATCTCATTGGAAAAATCACTCCCACCTCATCCAATGGGCATAAGTTTATCATCACCACCATGGATTACTTCATGAAGTGGGTGGAAGCTATTCCCATGACCTACATTATAGGGAAGCAAATATCCAAGTTCATCCTGTATTATCTAATTTGCCACTGCGGTGTTCCTCAAGCCATTATCTCGGATAATAGGACACCTTTGAAAAATCAGGATGTATGAGATCTATGCTATAATTTCAAAATCCAACATCGCTTCTCCACTCCATATTATCCCCAAGGTAATGGCCAAGCAGAAGCTACCAATAAGACCATCCTGAAAAATCCTCAAGAAAACAGTTAATGATGCTGGTCGTGACTAGAATTTGTAGCTAAATCTCACCTTATGGATCTACCACACAAGGATCCACACACCAACAAGTGCCACTCCCTTCTCCCTAGTCTACGGATCATAAGCCACACTCCCCATTGAGATCGAGCTCTCATCCTTGAGGATATCCCTGTAGAATCTCATAATAGATGAAGAATATTAGGTCTCACGAATAAATGAGCTGGGATTACTGGATGAGCAGCGTACGAATGCCTTAAACCATTTGCAAGTAAATCAAAACTGTCTTAGGAAAAGTTACAACAAGAAAATTAGGAATCAGACCTTCCAAGTCAACAAGCTGGTACTAAAGGAAAATCAGAAGAACATGCCAAATCTAGATAGCAAGTGTAAGTTTGAATCCAATTGGTTGGGACCATTCATCATCACAACAAGTTACAAGTCAGGGGCATATCAACTATCAAAACCTGAAGGGGAACCTCTACAAGAGCCCATGAACAACTCTCATCTTAAAAAGTTTTATGCCCGATCTTTTAAGGGTAAAACAAAAAATACAAAAATCCAAAAATATTAAAAATCCAAAAAAATCAGAAAAAGAATTGAAAAACAGTAAAGAGAAAAAATCATCTCTAGTGAAAACCACTTCGGTGGCACTTTGGGAAAGTACCTTGGTGAGAACCTGGAAAAAAAGCACCTTGTGTAAATAAAGCACTCTCCATCCACCAAGATCTCCATGGCTTGTTCTGCATCATTCATCCATCACACTTCCATCACATCCCATATCATCCTTTCATCCATCCATCCGCGTCCACATTATGCTTGATCCTTTGTTCATATCATGATCTCCCTAGTACTACTTGGCATATTCCCAAGGTTAGTTTGTCTTGCCTTTATTAAAGCAGTCTATCACATCACACTGGGGGAATGTTCTTTTACCTACATCGGATCAGATTCGTGTACATCCTTGAAGTCTTCCTTAAAATCCTTCAAAAATCCAAAAACATCAGAAAATCAAAAAAATCAAAAAAATTAAAAATTTTAGTCATCTTGTCGAACTACGCCATCTCTGAGCCTGAACGTAGGCAAGGTTGATCTTTGAACATCCCCCGAGACACCCTAGGTTAGTCCTTTAAGAGTTCGTCACAATAATCTAGCAATCCATCTTGATCATATCTCATCAATAATCAAGTCTATGTCAGTCGAACTACGTGGTCTCTATGTGTATAACGTAGGAAAGGCTAATATTTTGATCAGCTCCCAAGACCCCTAGGATAGGTCTTTAAGTTAGTCTCTTGGTCATAAATCCCAGAAAACCCCCAAAAATTTGGAAAATCTGAAAATCAAAATAGCCTCAAAACATTTCAAAATTCCAAAAACATCCAAATATTTGAAAAAATCCATCCATCTCATCTCGCTTTCACCCGAAATAATCATCACTCATAATAAATCGATCATCACTTTCACCCTTTGGCAAACTGATCAGAAGCAAATCTAGCAAGTTCAAAAGTGAAAGCCCAATCATCAAAGTCTCAAGTCTAGGTCAATAAGTAAACAAGTTGGTCAACTCTTGGTATCACTATCCCATCATCCAGTCAATCTCATCATCATTCTGATAAAAACATGTCCTAGTATGCATCATTCCTACAATGGACATCAAAATCAGGCATCACCGTAGTTTAGTCTTGGATAGCGATATGAAGAAAATTAGCTTGTTTGTTTACTTTATCTGGTCTTTTTGACTTATCTTATTTTTTGCTCATTCTAATAACCTCTTGAGGATGTCCAAACAAAAGGATTTAGAGAGAAATGAATGGGGAAATAGTCATTATCTTTTTATCTACTGTGCTTGTTGAATATTCTTGTAAAATAACTTCATCATGCATGCTTTGTTTGTTGTAGGGAAAGTGTTTTAAATGTCCTGTTGACCATATAGGAAGACTTGTTTTTCTATGTTTTGGTTTGAGATGTTTAGAATATCTAAACTACATCCTAAATAAGGTTTTGTAGGTCAAGTGTGAACAAGATTACAATTATCTGATCATTGAGTCAAAATCCATCACACTAGGTACAATGCCATCCTGGTTCTTTATACCTTAATGCATTGTACCTATGTGTATTATCAAACATAAGGTAAATGGGCCTTTTAAAATCCCAATTCCTGATATCATTATCATCATCATCATTAATAAAGTAGGCTTGTTGGATCTTATTTCTTCTATCTTCTTTCCGTACTAACATGGTACCATGACAATTACTCAAAAATATTGCAAAAATGCATCCACCAACCATCAACATACTGCATATCATATCATGTAGGGAACACAGATGCATTACATTTTATCATTAATATAGATTCATTACTATTGTTTGCATTTCATCATAGATATTATCACATAGGCATTATTAACCCATCCATTGCATAATCACATATCATATCGCATAATAAATCAATACATATATGTATTCATATCACATCATTTTTATCATTGCATATTACCATTGCATATATCATAAATACCATGTGTCATCTCACATCGTTACATTCATATTCCATTACATAAGAGCATCACATGAGTACCATCATAACATGTTGCATCCATATATCATCCATCACAAATGCTTAAGGAAAAGAAACAAAAACATTACATATCATTGCATACATTTCATAAACAAGTGCATCACATAAACATCTCACATCATTATTGTCTCATAATCATGTGCATAACATATCACATCATCTTAAATGATTATATTTTTACCATCAAATTCATATTATTGAATTATATTTATAAATCACAAAGCATATCAACATTTGTATATCCTAGGTCATCTCATATCATACATTATTATAATCATTTCACATTAACACATTGCATTTACACATGACATGGGATCATTAAGCATCTCATAAACATACATTTGCATCATAAGGTCATCACATCTTGCATAAGAAAATATACAAAAAGAAATGCATTCATAACCATGTGTACCCATGAAATATCCACATAATAACTGCATCACATCATTGCATCACATAATGAAAACATTACATCTGCATATCATGAATCATAACACATGGGAAATAAAATACATCCATCCATCATGCATAAGTAAAGTAGGAAATCTCATAAAAAAATCGAACCATCTCATACATATAAAATGTAACTGTCATGGTACAAAGATCGGATCAAATATGTATGAATCAAAGTATACAAATTAGGGCTATCAAAAATTGGATCCCATAGATCAAAAAGAATATTGTCTCTGATCAAAATGTGAGGCTAGCCCTACTAGCTGAACCCATCACCCTCCTACCTCTTGGCATGCTCCTTGGGCTGCCTTATGCTTGTCTACTGTGAGAACTTGGGTACCCGAGCCATTGTTAGTACTGCCTGCCTATAATGCAACCTATAATACTCTGCCTCTCTCACTACCTCTCGATATACGAGTGTAGAAACTATCCTACCCTAGGATGCAGAGGCCATACTCTCAAGCTGTCATCTCTGGCCTATCTCCTGGTCCCGCTCTGATCGAGCCTGATCTCTCTCTATAGTAAGGGCCTAAACCTGCTATTTGCCTGGCCCCTCTTGGTCGTGAGCACCTACACCTGCACCTGCAGTTGTTGTATGAATGCATCCCCGTGATGTGGCTATGGTGGTGGTGGCAAGGGCTACTATTGGTGGTCCCTCGGGGGTTGCTCCTGCTGGTCCCTCAGGACCTGTCTCTCTCCATCCCCATCTCACTGACTCTTCCCATCACCAGGCACTTGATCTACCTATACTCTCTACTTTGGCTATTGAGGAGGTGTTCCACCTCCTCCTTTCTCCCCATCTCCATCTCCATCCCCTCTACCTCCTTGCCCCTTCCCTCGGCCTGCTGATCTACTTCAGGGCCTCCATCATAGGGGTGTCACACCTAGATCTGTCAATCAAAGGGGTACTCTAAACCATGTTGTGTAGGCCTATGTGACCCTTGCATCCCCCTATCCCTAATCAAATGGCTATGGTTTGGCCACCAGCTATTTGAAATAAGTAATAGCCTCATCAGTCGGGATGGGTCTACCCCATGTTGTCTCCCTTGTAGTACAAGCAAATATGGCCACATAATGGTCATCGGGATGGTCTTGTATGTCCCCAAATTGTCTGGCCACTCTATTTGGCAGGTATCTCTCTATCATCATGTGCTTTCGACCCTACATAAGTATGTCCCGATGTGCAAATAATAACTATTGTACATCATCAAACCACAAACCCATGCCAAGCTAGGGCCTCCAGGTGAAAATGGTCATCTCATCTATGACCCTCCTCTAATGAGCAATATCACCTACCCCTGTATGTGTAAATTTAAGTTGGGCCCCTCTATACCATCAAACAATAGGATCATCCAACTCTAGGGAAATCAGTGTCACATGTGGATGAAGCACTACTATGTGCTCTCAGGCCCCGACATGCAGAAGTGTGACTCTGGCCCCAATGGCCCTACTATATAATATGCAAACTCATGAAGGTCTCAATAGAGTAAGGCCGACATCACTGGCCCCCATGCAAAGCACTCCCATGCTAGACCCCATCCTAGGTTGAAATATCGGCCCTGCCGATCTAGTGCCACAAGTCCTGAAATGATAGAATATACAATCAATCTAAAAGTGGGCACTGTGCCCCTGCATCGCTCAAGATTAATCTGCCCCTTGGAAAAGATGATAGCCTTAAGCTCCATCACGTCATAAAAAAAATCTCTCCCAGCATCCACATCATAAATAACTCTCCCCATGGATGGGTAGTCGAAGGATGCACCAGACATCCTCTAGTGTGACAATAGCCTCTCCTGTTGGCAAGTGAAATTTGGATGTCTCACTATGACATCTCTCTACTAAGGCTATCATCATCCCTAAGTGTGTCCAAATAGAATGGGCATAGGTGATATACCACAGGCCAATCGCCCCAAGGCGCTCCTGAAGCAGTTCATGTAACCTAACTAATTTGTTAAGAACCGGGAACCTATGCTCTCGTGAATGCAATATCCCAAGGTACTCCTATGCGGGAAAAGCCACAACATCAAGTTTCAAAAAAATCAAGATCCTGCCTTGAGTTTTCACAATTGAAACAACAAATGCAATGTTGTTTGCAATTGCGACGTAGTTTGCAAATTCCAAACTACGCTACCGCTGTGCAGTTTGACTGCGCCCTTGAACCCCAAATTTCAAATTGGCTTGTTGCGGTGCAATTCTCATATGCACTTGACTTTGACCCTAAACCCCAATTCTTAAATTGAGTCGTGGTAGAAACCTTTGCATATGAGACACACTTTGAGGCCGCACGACACTAATTTTGCACCCTCAACGATGCTCTATAGTGTCGCTTGACCTAATTAAATTTTGGACCCTATTAATTGCACATAAAAATTGAAATCAAAAGTTGGGGAAGGATCACATACCACTGGTCCTATGTCGGCTGGCTGTTGGTGCACTCATACTCGATCTAAAACGTGTCATGGAAGCAATCTTTGTGCCATCTTGAACAGTGCTCAAAGCTCAGAATGCAAGAATTTCTAAAGACTAAGTGTGCAAATGAATTGAAAGTGACCCCTTGGGGCCTATTTAAGCTTGAAAATTAGGGTTTTTTGACTTTGGTTAGCCATCCAACTAGGGTTTTGGACCCTCGATCCTATTTTTTCCTAATTGAGGGTTGTTTTGCACATTTTAACACGTTTTTGGTATCTTGGACCCTTTCTAGACCTGTCGAGCAGATTTTCCTCTTTTTTTTTCGTGAGATCACCCAAAAATCCAAATTTTCGTCTGATCTCTCAAGGGGGCAGCATACTAGCACAATCCTCTTGCTGGGGCAGCAATGGGGCATCTGAAAAAGTGATTTTTTTTTTTTGAATTTTGATCTTGATAGTTTATTCTTTGAACCAACGCAACATGTACATTGCTTCAAAGAGGGGAAAAATGTAGACATGAAAGATATACAGATTGATCCTACACATCCAATCCTGATCTTACTAACATCAATTCATCCTGAATCATATCTTTCTAATCATCACATTTGATCTCTTAATTAAATAAATCAAATTTATCTGATTAATTCATCATCTTTTGTTAATTAAATAAATTATTTTATTTAATTAATCCTATAGTCTCTCTTTTAATTAAATAATTCACCTTATTTAATTAAATCTCTAAAGTCATCTCTTTAAATTAAATAAATTAATCTTTATTTGATTTAATCTAACACCACCTTCTTTAATTAAATAAATCAATCTTTATTTAATTAAATCTAAATCATTATTCCTCTCAACTTTGATTTAAATAAATCCTAAAATCTAAGTTAAAATTGTCAAATCATCTAATTTCTATCTAAATTAATCAAATCATGATTAATCCTAATCCTAATAACTCCAATCCTCTAGATTTTGCAACTTTCACCAATAAATCAATTTAATTGATTTATTAATTCCTCTATTTTCCCTCAACTTGGCATCAAAAGGGAATATTCCTCAAATTTGAAAATCCCTCCAAAAGGGATGAGTACTTCCAACAAGGCATTAAAGGCCTCTTACATGTCCTTTGCCTTGAGCCAAGTTTAATTTACTCCATTTCTTCTTCCCTCTAAACTTGTCATCTCAACATTTTCAAATTCCACCTAACCATATTTATGTGCACATTCATCCAAATGTGCTCATTCCTCCTCCAATCACATGTGGACAAGTGGCATTCTCTCATTGGGTGGTCTTTTTCCCCACATTCATCCAAATCCATCAATCTTCCATTCTTCAAATCTATAAATAGAGGGCCTCTCCTATTGAATTTATCATCCACAATCCAAGCAAGTCTACTATACTCAATTTCATCTGCAACTTCATCTATTTCAATTCAAGTTTCATAGTTTTATCTAAGGTATTAGAAAATTGCATCAAAGAATCAAGAATCATCATCAAAGATCATCAAATCACATCAAGGAGTTGGAAAAGGGCCATTTTCCACATCAAAATGACACCAATTCCCCCATGGGATTGAGAGTTTTCTCATTATATAGGATTTAATTAGTTTTTATTGTATTGTTCTTCATTTTATTTCCTATTTTCATGTCTCAAATTAATTTCATGGGGAATGTTGATCTAACTTGCACAATGATCTAATTTTATGTTTGTTCTTTTGTGTTTGTGCAAGTATAGATTCACCATTCACACTAAGCTATAACTAGAACACCTTTCTTTTATTAATAAAGTTCAACAATTTCGACTTCTCAATGGCTATCTTATTGTGTGCAATTGATATTTGATATGTATTTCTATGTTTTATGTTTATATCCTCAAATATCAGTCAATTAAAATAAATATACTACTAATTGATGTCAATTAATAATTTCATTGACTAAATATACTACCAATTGACAAAAATCAGTAAATAGTAAATAAATATGACTAAATATATGAACTGTGTAATAAAAATGACTAAATATACTACCAATTGATAGAAATCGGTGAATAGTGAATAAATATGACTAAATATATGACTTGTGAAATAAAAATGACTAAATATACTACCAATTGATAGAAATCAGTCAATAGTGAATAAATATGACTAAATATATGACCCGTGAAATAAAAATGACTAAATGTACTACCAATTGACAAAAATTAGTAAACAGTGAATAAATATGACTAAATATATGACCTACGAAATAAAAATGACAACATACTACCAAATTGATCAAAATGATGATTAAAATTAATGAATAAATACACTACCAATGGAGAAAAATCAATGAATAAAAATGACTAAATAAGTGACCAGATTACATCAATCAATGACTAAATCAATGACTAAATAAGTGACCAAATTATAGCAATCAATGACTAAATATACTACCAAATAAATAAATTAAAACAACCAATAAATGACTAAAAATGGTTTATTCATCAATCTGGTCATGTTATAAATGACTGGAAATAAACTACTAATGGTCATGTTGTTGGGTCTCAAAAATGCAGGTTTTAACTAGAAGAGTTTGCCAAGCTCTTTCAACACTTTTGGCCAATGTACAAGGCCAATTGATGCAATTGTACCTTCTGCTCTTCAGGCTTTGCTAGACCCAGGTGGGTGAACCTAATGAATGATGCAGATTTGAAATGAACTTCTTGATGCAACAATCTACCCACAATGGCAAGGGAAATGGATAGACATAAACACTAAAACTATTCCTACTCCTACTACACAAATGAAAGGTCTTTGAATGAATTGTTTGATATGAAATTCTATCTCTGGGTTGAGGCAGATCAATGCCTTCTATCCACATGGGCAATGGAGTCAAAATAGAAAATGATACATGTTCTCTCTTACTGGCTTAACTCTAGTTGTTAGGCACATTAAAATGAAATCTTATTGACTGACATATAACTTCATTTATTTATGTCTTGCATAAACTGTGCTGGGATGTTTCTTAATTTGGTTCTACTTCAACAATCCAAATGAAATCCTTAAATAATTATGATTTATTAGAAGACTTTTAACTTTGATTTGTAGACACCAACTAATTAAATCACACAAAATGGGAGAACACTTTGATAAATCGGAAATATACTTGATACACTGATTTAAATGATAGAAAGATCTCAAGTTGAAGACAACCAAAGATAAAGAGTTTAGATTATTTTAACATAACAACTGAACACTAAAATAAATTCACCAATTTTAAAAAATCTTTTCCATTACACTGTTTCAAGAAAGATCTGTATATTTTTTACATTCCCCAGTCCCTTCTCAGGAAAAATCTGACTACTACCCTCTGAACCCCCTTTGCAATTGATTTTTAAATCATTTATACATCACATTCCAAGGGTCATGACCCTTCATATTACAGTTACATTCATTTACATTTTCATGTTCATGGTCGTTTGTATTGGATTTCAAAATAAAATATTTAATTAATGCCTCATCGAAAAATTAAATATTTTATACTATAGTTGTGCTTTTGATTTTCTCTTATATCCCTTTCCCGCTTTTACTTTTATTTCCTGTGGCTTTTATTGCTTTACCGCATTACCGCAGGCTTGACTTTTCCACCTGCTGTTGTGCGGTGACTGGCCTTTACTGCTTCCTCGCCGTCTATTCCTATCCACCACAATCACCATGGTTTATGCTCTGGCCGGTTACGGTATGGCGGTAACCATCACTGCTGCCCACTAATGGTTTATCGCACTACCGCGGACATTGTTTTAGCGGCTACGATATTGCGGTAACCACTACCCATCCGCCTTGGCCACCGACTACTTCGCTGACTGTTCCCTTACCTTTTACTGCAATACCACAATTTATGCTTAGACTACGTGTGGTAGCACGGTAAACACTTAACACCAGCCTGCTAACTACCATCGCCATACCACGGTTTAGTTTTGGGAGACCGTGGTAAGGCGGTAAAAGCTCATCGAATGCATACTAAGAGAGTGGTAAGGACTTGAAATTCATAATAAAATGGACAAGGAACAAAGCGAACGATTTTTGTGAAAAAGAAAGGGAAATATGAGCTCAAATGGATAAGAAGGCCTAGGATTTTAATTGAATTTTTTTTTGGTTCTAACACATGTGACCAAGTTTAGTCATTTATAAGAGGTTTTTAGTAGTTTTTTTAGTAGTTTATTATTATTTTTGTACTAGTGTAATGTTCACAGATAAAGAATGACTTTAGAATGAGTGTTTCCAAAATGATCCTTCTTTATTTTCCCATACATCACATTGTAATTAGAAAACAAAATTTTGGACCCTACGAATGTCATCCAAATGCATATTTATAGATCCCCATTCTTGGATCTTTTCATTTATGTAACTACCATCTTTCTAAGTGGGAGTTTCATAAATTATTACTCCATTCATGGTCAAGCGTTACGAGCATTTATGACTATTTTTAGAAATTTCATAACTACATCACACTTATCAATTTGATTTTGACATGTTAGTGCATCGTTGCTCCTTGTATGCAAGCCTCATGGCCTTTCGTACATGTGAAAAACCTACAACTCCCAACTCTAAATTTAATTACATCTCCACTTGTGATCATGTGTGAAAATAAATTTAATTAAAGGATTTGTAATAACACTAAAGCTTAGCCAACTCAAAATCCAAAAATATTATCAAATCATCAATTCTATTCATTTAATTCTAGGCATTTGAAAGCATCCCTGCTACTAAGTAAATCTTCCTATAGTTTATCTTGTAGATATGACTGTGTGAGGGGGAGAACGTTAGACTAGAAGAGGGATCAAAACATATTAAATCTAAGAATCTAAACTAAGATTAAACATATTAATCTTAGGTCTAAACCTACACATACGATATGAAACTAAGCTATTTTAACATACATAAATGAATCTATAATTACATAAATGAATGTAAAAGAATAAAACAGTCTTACCATCCTATAGTGGAGTGTATTCGCCTGATGTTGGGTTGTTCTTATCACCATGAAGCCTTCAAAGTTCATGTGCAAAAGCTTGATGAGTGACTATTTTGGTTGGTTGATCAAATAAATGGTGAAGCTCTATCAATGGTATTCTTGATAACACTTCATTGCACAATTCATGTTCATTCTCTAATCCTTATTTGTGAGGAAAGGGGTTTGTTATATAATAAATGAGATTTGAAATGAATGATTAAGACCATGTTGAAGAATATCCAGATCAATGGTCAGAGTGTGTTGAGAGGATTTAGATATGAGAAAATTGTGCAAAGTTGATTGCACAATTTGGGTGATTGAGAAATAGATTGGCTAGTCAGGGATTTAGATTGATCATTCAGGATTTAGATTGATTAGTTAGGATCTAGATGACTTAGTTAGGAATGTGATTGATCAGTTAACAAATTATATTGCTCAGTTAGCAGTTTAGATTGATCAGCTAACAAATTAGATTGCTTAGTTAGCGGTCGTAATTTACTCAATAAGAAAGTAGGTGAGGAATATGAATTAATTGATTTAATTAATTAATTCTTTTTTGGAGTTAAACGTGCAAATCAAGTTTGACTTTTGCAAACAAAGTTGCATTAGTTCCATTTGATTTTTGATAATTGATTTAAATAGTTTTATTTAATTATTCAAATTTTGGAGGGAAAGTGTCATAATTAAATTATTATTTAATAATTTAGTCAACTTAGGGGAATAAGGTGCTTTAGTGATGTAATTAAATAATTGGTGTTATTTAATCAATTTGGATGGAATAAAGTGAGATTAGGACTTTATTAAATAATAAGATTTATTTAATTAGTTGAAATGATGAAACATGAATTAATCAAATAATGTTGTTTTATTTAATTAATAGCAGAATTAGGGTTTTTAGGACTTTATTAAATAAATGAAATTTATTTAATTCATCTGAAATGATGAAAAAGTGAATTAATTAAATAATGTTGTATTATTCAATTAATAGAGGAATTAGGGTTTTTGATGTCATTTCAATGTGGTGTGATGTGGGGATGATTATGAGATTATCCAAGACATTATAGGATGATTCTGAGATGTTCCGAGGTGATTTTGAGATGTTTTGAGATATTACAGAATGATTCTAAGATATTTCAGTGTGATTCTGAGATGTTATGGGATGATTCCAAGATGTTTCGAGACATTCTCAGATGGTTTCGAGATGTTACAGGATGTTATGAGATGATTCTGAGTCATTTTGAGATGTTATGAGATAATTCAAAGATGTTATAGGATGTTTCAAGATGATTTCGAGTCATTTCGAGATGTTATGGGATATTATGAGACAATTTTGAGTCATTCCAAGATGTTACAAGACAATTATGAGTCATTCCAAGATATTACACGACAATTTTGAGTCATTCTGAGATGTTATGGGATAATTTTGAGTCATTTCGAGACAATTCCAAGTCATTATGAGATTTTATGGGAAGTTTTGGGATGATGTTTAATGTTGATTGATGTTGTTTGATGCTATTTGATTTTGTTCGATGATGTTTGATGTTGCTCGATGTCATTCGATGTTGTTCAATGTGTGTGATAGGTGTTAAGTCAATTTTACATGTCTATAATGAAAATCACCTCCTTTATTCTATAAATTTAAAGGGATACCTCATTTATAAAATATCAATTCTAGTGATACCACATTTAAAGGTGATTTCTTGGCAATTGAGGGTGTAAAGTGTAGTTCGGTGAAGAGATTGGTGGAAAACTAGCTCAAGGAAGTGCTCCTCATAAGAAGTGATGTGGAGGAAGGATTCATAAGGAAGATCATTGGAAATAAATTCCTCACTCAGTTCCATGCGCATAATTTTGCTCTTCTAGAGAATTTTATGTATAACATTATTCAAAATTTTGGTAAGCAGGGATGGGATTCCAAAGATATGAAGAAGTTGGTGAGGCCAACTTACCTAGACAATATGGAATCCACCTTGGGATGCCTCAGTGAGTACCCTCATGAAGAATTGGTGGGGAATGCTATTTGTATTTCTACCACTCTTTGAAATGAGAAATCCAAACAAGTTTTTTCTCTCCTATGCGTTGGACTAGAGAGAAATATGATGGAGACTTTCATCCACTATATTGAATTCGATGAAAACCTATTTTCCCTTGAAAAAATATAAATACTTCAAGAAGTGGTGGAAGGAATTCACATCTTGATGTTTACTCTTTGTGCTTTAAAAAAAGTACTTAAAATATCCTTTTTGGATATAATATAATACATGTATCCATTTCTATGTATTATCTATTCTACACAATATGATGAATTTGAAAATTTTTACTTTTACTCCATGTGCTTCATCATTTTCCATTTTGTGATGTGGTAAACTTTGGTGATTTCTAATTATGTTTAATGTTCACATATAGTTTTCACTATCCACACTATTGTCCTTTGCTTAATAGAACTTTAAAAAAATATGGCAGCTTTAAAAGTGATGCAAATAAACTAGTATCGGGTCCTAATGAGGTCTTGAGAATCTTGTTAGAATCTGACATAGTTCTGAAAACCTTTCTTTTTATTGCTTTGTATTCTTTCTTTGAAGGTGTAAACCGAAACAATTTAGCATTCTCTAAAAAGGAACTTCAAAGCTAAAACAAGGAAACCCTTTTCTATCGGAGATAAGATAGGTTTTTGAAACCCTAATAAGAATTGAAAAATGTTTCAAAACAATATAAAAGTTCAAAAATTATTGTTAGTTTCGCGTATCACTTAAATTTTTCACCTTCCAATTGGTTCTTACCAAAGTTGTCAAAATTGTTTCGAGCTCCAATGCTATTTTTAGAACTTGATAAGATAACAAATTTCATGCTTAACTTCATAGAGTCAAGTAAACGATGGGTTGTGACAATCACAGTGGCATTTGATAGTTTTTAAAACCATGGGGAGGGGAAATAACACTATCTTAGGTAAAATTTTCATGAACATGCATGGGGTTTGAGGGAATAATAGAAACCATAGTAATAGTGTCCAATAAGGGAATCCAATCAGACCCAATAAGATTGAGATAATATCCACACTGCCTGTACCTAAAAAAAAGGGATGTCAAAAGCTTTCTTGGCCATGTAGGGTACTACAAGAGATTTATATAAGATTTCAATAAAATAGCAACACCACTGCTCATCCTATTATCTAAATATGTGGAGTTTGATTGAAAATCTACCTATCAGCATTTATTTGAAGCCATTAAAGTAGCACTTACAAATAATCCAATCTTGAGAGGATGAAATTGGACATTTCCTTTCAATTTTCAAACTGATTATTTTTATTTTTCAATTGGAACTATGCTAGTATAGAAAGAAGGAAATCTAGAGTATGCCATATATTAAATCAGCAAGAACCTTCAAGGGGTATAGCTCAATTACATTGAAACTGAAAATGAGATATTAGTAGTGGTATGTGTAATTAATAAATTCAAGAACTACATCACAGGGTATTTTGTATTCATTCACACTGACCATACAAACATCAAGTGATTGATCGATAGACCAGTAGCTAGAGGTAGACTTATGAGATGGTTGTTACTACTTCAGGAGTTTGATATTATCATGAAAGGCTAATATAGTAGCAGAATTTTTCTCTAGATTGCCAACAAAATCAGAAGAGGATATTGTTAAATGAACAAGATAATTGAGAGGGGGGTGAATCAATTGTACCAAATTAAAACATAAAAACCTTCAACAGTAATCAGATCCATAGGCATTCATTAAACCCTTAATTTTTTATAATTTTTCAACATGAAAAGAAAATATCAGAAATTGAAACAACCAACACCATACACAAGAGAACACTAGATTTACATGGAAAACCCAATGAGGGAAAAACCATGGTGAGGATTAGCTCATAATATAAGTAATTTCAAAACTGTTACAAAGGCTCACTGCTAGAATAGGATGCACCATCCATAAAGGCTCACAACTAGGGCTCACTGCCACAAAAATAAAAGAAGATAGAAGAGAAATGTTACATTGGGAAAAAATTATTAATGCAATAGATAATCCACCACAATAGATCCAAAACCTTCATAGTCTTATTTGAATGATTGCAAACACCTTTAGCTCACTACATTCAGAAGTCCAACACTTTAAAGTTTGCACTTCTCTACTCAAAATTGCACTCTACCCTTTAGTAATTCACATCAATTGCATCACACACCTCTATCCTTTCTATCTTATCAACCTTCAAAATCTTAGCTCATAATTATACTATCCTCAACCTTGAAAACCTTCCCCAAGGTTAGCTATACACACTTCACACTTTGCAATTTCAAATTAGGTAAACACTAAACATTCCCACAGTGGATAGGAACAAAAAGTAGACAAAAATAAAACTTACGTAGGATCCAAATTAACTCTCACACACCATTCTATGCCTTCATTAAAATTTGAACATCTTAAAATGTAGTGTAAACACTAGGTCGGTCGTTGCCTGTGTAAACACATTCAATTTTGAATTACACGCTTCCTTTGAACAATATGAAGCTTCCAAAAAAAAAAATTCAATTGAACATGATCCAAGAACATCCTGGAAACCAACAAGCTCCTTCACAACAAATCACTCCTTCAGAATTTACAAAGCTAGTACATTTAGACTACACTGCCAAAAATTTCAACTCTACAATCCAACTCCTAGAGTACCAAACCAAAAAATATTCTTGACACCAACAAGAGAACAACATCATCAACTCTCCTTCAGAACAAAAATTTATGAAGAACAACTATAGATAAATGTAGAGCAAATACATTTCTCTCAGATGCCTCTGTAAGTGACACTATAAAACTAGTTCACACACTGGTGAACATAACTTCCTCTAACCATCTATCTAGAAGCCAAAATTTAGGATATAGAAACTCTAAACATCTCTAACCAACATATCTAAACCATAAAAGTAGATCTTCAGCCTAGAAGAAATGTGAAGCAAAATGAGAACATCTCTACAAACCAAAACAACTCTGCAACACCTTGTTTCCTTATTTTATCAATTTTCTTAATATCCTCGACTTCTGAACCATAAATAGAAGCTTATCAAGGAAATGCTAGAGGTTAACATTAGGAAATTAAGTGATGACAACATAATACAACTAAACAAAGAAACAATCTCTTCTCACCCACTGCACAACTATCATCAATGACAACATAGGCTTGTTGAAATCAATGACAACACCTTCATACTTGTAACAATCTCCCCCATTGTCATGGATGACAACACAAGGTGTGAAAAAACCATCAAAGACACAACAAATCTAAACATATTTATTTCCTTTTATCTTTTATCCCCCTTGCACAACTATCTCATTAGACTCTCTCTCCTTGATAATTGCCTCTTTCACATGAATTCTTTCTCTCATATGACTTCATTTTTATTTTTCACATGATTTATTTCTCTACTCCTTTAACATCAATGGAAAATGATAAGGTATTTTTCATTTTTATCACCCTTTGACATAGAACCAAGATACTTGAAACTACTCTGAATACTCCCCCTTAGGAGTACACACTAATACACTCAGCAACCTCTACACCATGACAACATGAATTTCATACTACAACAATGTTACTACCTACTCCCCCTGAGAGGTATCCACCAACATTAGTCCATACAAAGAATGAATCCATAGATCCACTAGACTGATGCATCTCAACATGCATCTATTTCAAAAGAGGTTCAATAACCCCCAACTTCTCTCAAAGATACTTAAAAGTATCTTTAGGAAGAGCCTTAGTGAATATGTCAGCAATCTAATCCTTTTTAGGTTCATATTCAAGCTTCACCCCTTTCTCCACAACTTTCTCTATCAAAAAGTGATACCTAATTGATATATGGTTTTTCCTTGAATGCATCACTAGATTCTTTAAAATGTTAATTGCACTTGTATTATCATGGAAGATAGAAATAGGCTCATCATACATTACTTTGATATCCTTCAATGTCTATCTCATACACAATAATTGTGTGTAGCAACTTGTTGCTGCAATATACTTAGAATTTGTAGTAGATAAAGAAACTAAATCTTGCTTCTTGCTTAGCCATGCCACCAATCTACATCCAAGAAAGAATGCACCACCACTTGTACTTTTCTTTTCATCAACACATCTAGCCCAATTTGCACCTTTGTATGCACTTAATGTGAAATTAGTATCCTTAGGATACTATAGGCAATAATCCAAAGTTCTTTTTAAATATTTGAATATCATTTTTACTATGTAAACATGTGACTCTTTAGGATCTTCTTGAAGTCTAGCCACAAGACAAACTGCATACATGATATTAGGTCTAGTAGTAGTTAGATATAACAATCCACCAAGCATAGATATGTACTTTCTTTGATCAACCTTAGGTGATTCATCACCCTTGCTCAATTTACAACAAGTAACCATAAGAGTACATACCGGTTTGGAGTCATCCATTCCAAACTTTTTTAACATCTCTTTAACATAATTTGATTGTGAAATAAAAATTACTTTATCTATCTGATTGATTTGTAGCCCAAGGAAGAAATTCATCTCCCCAAACATTAACATCTCAAACTCTTTTTTCATCTCTTTTGCAAATTTATTACGTGCATATCTTCATTTCTTCCAAAGATAATATCATCAACATACACAACCACTATCAAGATTCTTTCTTCCTCAACTTTAAAGCAAAGATTACTATCTGTGGCACCCTTATTGAATCCTTGTTGTATCAAATATCTATCTAACCTTTCATACCAAGCTATGGGAGCTTTCTTTAAAGTCTTTATGTGGTACAAATGCCAAAAACATTATGATTGCTTTTATTCTAGCCTCCGGGGAAAATGTTTCCATAATGTTTATTCCTTCTACTTGTGAGTAACCCTTACACACAAGCCTTGCTTTATTTATTACCACTTCTCCATTACCCACTTAATTCCAATTATATTCTTATTTTCAAGTCTAGGGACCACTTTCCAAGTTTAATGTTTCTCAATTTGTTGCAATGCTTCTTCCATTTCTTTCATCCAATATTCATCTCTGCATGCCTCATTCACTATTTTTGTTCCAATTTTGGAAAGTAGACATATATTTAACTCAAATTCAATGACTTTTCTTCTTTTTAATACACCTTTCATTTTTTCTCCAATAATATATTCTTAAGAATGATTTTTTTGCACATACTTAGGGGTCTTAGGGGTCTTTTTTGGAGCTTCTTCCTTTTCATTTTGAATTTCTTTTACCTTATTTTTTTTTTCGTCTTCTCTACAAGAAAGTTCATTTAACACATATTCATCTATAACAACTGAATTATACAAATCTTCATCAACCTTCACATTTGCACTTTCAACAATATTTCTTAGCCTTTTGTTGTAACATTTGTAAGATTTTATTTTAGTAGAATATCCAAGGAAGATAACTTCATCAGACCTTGCATCAAATTTTCCCAAGTTTTCTTCATCTCTTCTAATAAAGCATTTGCTTCCAAATACTCTAAAGTAATTGACATCAGGAATCCTTCCATACCACAACTCATAGGGAGTCTTTGTACTATTAGTTTTGGCTTGAACTCTGTTAAGTATGTAAAAAATAATGTGAATCAATTCTCTCCAATAGACTTCTAATAATTTAGCTTCTTTTATCATAGTCCTTGCAATTTCTTGAATACTTCTATTTTTCCTTTCAAAAACTCCATTATGTTGAGGATTTCTAGGGGTAGACTATTGCCTCTTTATTCCATGATCTTCACAAAACATGTTAAAATCATTGGAGGTAAATTCTCCACCTCTTCCAGACCTCAAAAATTTGTTCTTGAAATCTATTTCATTCTTAACCATAGCTTTAAATGCTTTAAATCTATCTAGAGCTTCAAATTTTTCTCTAACAAAAGTAACCCATGTCATTATAGAATAATCATCAATCAAAAGAATGAAATACCTATCACCTTGAAGAATTCTCACCCTTATAGGACCACAAATATTTGTATTTATTGATTCAAGTAGTTTGGTAGCATATTTCTCTTTTCCTTTGAAAATACTCCTTGTTTAGTTTCCGAACTAACAATCTTTTCAAATATTGATAGGCTTTGTGATTCTTGGTAGGTCTCTTAATACATGAACTAAAATAATTCTAACCATATTGTCAAAATTCAGGAGGCACATCCTCTGGTGAAATAACCAACTATCATTCATCTGAGTCATAAAGCAATGACCATTAACACCCTTGAGTTGATAGATATTTCCATATGTCCTCTTATCAGTAGCAATTAGAGTTCCAAATAATTTTTTAATCTCACATCCATCATCTTGAAACACAAGATTATACCCTTTGCTACATATTTGTACAAAACTCAAAATATTATGCCTTAAGCCTTTAACATAGTAAACATCTTCAATATTATGCTTGCCATCAAAACTAATTGAACCTATTCCACAAATATTAGCTCTTGAATCATCTCCAAATTTAACTAATCCTCCATCATAATTTTCAAGTTTAACAAACTTACTCTTGTGTCTGGTCATGTGATTAGAGCAACCACTATCAACAACCAATAGTTCCTATCCTATCTAGCATGAAAAGAAGATACCAAAGTACCTTCAATCTTATCCTTCTATTCTGGAACACTTTCCTTCACACAACTTTTAGAGTTAGTAGAAGTAGATTCATCTTTTAAAGCTAAGAAAAAGCATCCATTCTCATCAACATCTCCATAATCAGATTCATCATTAGAAATACCAACATCTTCTCTAACATAGTAACTTGTTTTAATCATATTTCGTTTGTTCTCCTTACTTTTATTGTTCATAGCTTTGTTTGGACATCTTGAAGAATAGTGACCTATATTTCCATAGCTAAAACATTTGAAAGGTAGTTTACCTTTATACTTACCGGTGCCCTTTTTCATCCTTCTTACAAAGTTAGCTTCCACATCATCAAGATCTTCTGCATCTGAATCTTTAAGCTTTTTTTGATTTTCCATCCTTGAAAGTAATCTCCACTTTTGTACCATTTTTCAAACCAAGTTTTCTCTTTCATATGAAGTTAGTGTGCTGAATAATGGATCTCTAGTGTAAGTATTATAATTTTCAACTTCCTCAATAGAAAATAACTTTTCATTATAAGAATCAAGAAGAGATCTGAGAACTTTCTTTACCACTCTAGGTTCTTTGAATTGTACACCAAGACCTCTCATTGCACTTACCATCTCATCAACCCTCTGTACATAACTTGTTATTGTTTCATCTTCAAACATTTGCATGGTCTCAAATTGTGCCTTCATATTCTGCAACTTTGCTAGTTTAACCTTATCATCTCCTTCATAAATTCTTTCTAGCTTATCGTAAACCTCTTTAACAATTTTAAGATTAATAAATTTTACTAATTCAAAATTTGAAAGACTATTCGCATGAATAAACATTTCCTTACCATTTATTTCACGGGCCTTGATCTCATCATTTATGCTTAGACCATTCAAAGGTGGAATATATTGAATCTTTATTTCCTTTTCAATCTCAAATCTTAAGGATGCCAGATATCCTTCCATCTTTATTTTTTAAAATACATATTCAGTGCCATCAAACTTAGGGCTCTATATCTTGTTCACCTTCCCAGATCTACCTCAAGTGGTTAATCTTTTCTCCAAGGAACCTTGCTCTAATACCAATTTTTAAATGAACAAGAAAACTTAGAGGGGGGTGAATCAGTTGTACCAAATTAAAACATCGAAACCCTCACTAGTAATCAGATCCACATGCATTCATTAAACCATTAATTTTTTATAAAGTTAAAATATGGAAAAAAGATAACAAAAATTTAAAAAACCAACACCATACACAAGAGAACACCATATTTACATGGAAAACCCAATGAGAGAAAAACCATGGTGAGGATTAGTTCACAATATAAGTAATTAAAAAACTAGTAGAAAGGATCATTGCTAGAATAGGATGCACTATCCATAAAGGCTCACAATGAGGGCTCACTACCACAGAAAGAAAAGAAGACAAAAGAGAAATATTACACAGAAAAAATTCTCAATGCAACAAAGAATCCACCACAATAGCTCAAAAAACTTTTCACTCTTGTTTGAATGATTTCAAACACCTTTAGATCATTGCATTCAAAAGTTCAAGACTTTGAAGTTCACACTGCTCTACTCAAACTCGCACTCTACCCTTTAGCAAGTCGTATCACTTTCACTTGCATCACATACATCTATCCTTTCTATCTTATCAACCTTCAACATATCAGTTCATACTTATAATGTCCTCAACCTTGAAAACCTTCTCCAAGGTCACTATACACTCTTCACACTTTGCAATTTCAAATTAGGTTGACACCAAACATTCTCGTGATGGATAGGAGTGAAAATTGGACAAAAAAACTTGACTAGGACCCAAATTAACTCTCACATGCTACACCATGCCTTCATTAACACTTGAAAATATTCAAATGTAGTGTAAACACTAGGTCAACCATTACTTGTGAAAACACATTAAAATTTGAATTACACAATTCCTTTGAACAATCCAAAATTTCTAGAAAAAAAATTCACCTGAACATGATCCAAGAAAATCTTGGAAACCAAAAAACTTCACAAAAAATCACTCCTTTAGAATGTACACACCTAGTAAATTCAAACTACCTTGACAAACACTGCAACTCTACAATATAACTCCTAGAGTACCAAACCAATAATATTCTTCAAATAGGCAAGATAACAACATCATCAACTCTCCTTAAGAACCCCAAGTCCTAAAGAACAACTATGGAGAAATGAGGAGAAAATACATTTCTCCCAGACACCTCTATAAGTGACACTACAAAACTAGTTACAAACTCCTTCGCAACAAATCAATCCTTCAAAATGTACACACCTAGTACATTCAGACTACCTTGCCAAACACTACAACTCTACAATCCAACTCCCAAAGTACCAAACCAAAAATATTCTTGAAGAAAGAAAGATAACAACATCATCAACTCTCCTTCAGAACCCCAAGTCCTAAAGAATAACTATGGAGAAATGTGGAGAAAATACATTTCTCCTAGACACCTCTGTAAGAGACACTACAAAACTAGTTCACACATTGGTGAACATAACTTGCTCTGAAAATCGATCTAGAAGCCAAAATTTTGGATATATAAACTATAAAAATATCTAACCAACATATTCAAACCACAAAATTAGGTGTTCAGCCTAGAAGAAATGTGAAGTAAAAAAAAAACACCTCTGCAAACCAGAACACCTTTGCAACACCCTATTTTCTTATTTTATCAATTTTCTAAGTATCCTCGACATCTAAACCATAAATAGAATCTTATCAAAGCAACATTAGAGGTTAACATCAACAACTTAACTGATGAAAACATAATGTAACTAATCAAAGAAATAATCTCTTCTCAACCACTACACAACTATCATCAATGACAACACAAGCTTGTTGACATCAATCACAACACCTTCATACTTGCAACAAATATTGTAGATGATTCATTTCTAGATGAGCACTTATTTTATCTCTCTACATACACCTTAGTATGAAGACATAACCGATTATCTAGTTGCAAGGAAAACACCACCACATCTCTCACCAAGGGAGAGGAGGCATCTAGTTGAGAAAAAAATTCCTTATTCATGGGTTAGATATCTATTTTATACAGGGCCTAATAATATAATCAGGAGGTACATCAGAGAAGATTAATTCTATAAAATTCTCAAATCATGTCATGATGAACCTTATGTAGGGCATTTTAAAGAAAAGAGGATAACTCTTAAAATTTTGAATATTGGCTATTGTTGGCTAGCACTTCACAAGAATGCATAGTAAAATAAACAAGGAGGTGTCACATATGTCAAAGTATGGGACAACCTACTAAAAAAAATGAAATTCCACTTTAGCCGCAGCTAGTCATTACACCTTTTGATAAATGGGGGCTATATTTTATTGATCCTTATCCCTTACATCCATCAACAAGGAATATATACTAGTATGCACTAAATATATTATAAAATCGGTGGAGGTCAAAGCCTTGCAATTTACAAGTGATGAAAATGTTTCTAAGTTTCTCTATGAATATATATTTACAAGATATGGTGTTCCTAGGGAGATAGTGATAGACCAAGGGCCACAATTTACCTCAGATTTGATCCAAAAGTTAGTTTAGGAATATGAGATTAGATGTAGGAAATCTACACCTTATCAACCTCATGAAAATAGTCAATTCAAGGTGACTAACAAATAATTAGAAAAAATTCTTAGAAAAATAGTACAAATCCATGGGAAGGATTGGGAAGCTAGGTTACCTAAAATAGTTTGGGCTTACAAAACAACCTGGAAAACAACAACTAGCTTCACACCATGTGAATTGGTGTATGGAAAAAAGGCAGTCCTTCCAATTGAATTTGAATACAAAACTCTGAGAACAACAGTGCAATTGGGCATGGATTTAAGTACAACACAAAAAGGAAAGGTTGCATATCCTTAATGTTTTGGAGGAGTTATATTTGGAAGCAATTCACCACACTAAGATTGTATAGAAATAGAGAATGTGTTGGAATGATCAATTTATCAAGACCAATAATTTTAATGCAAGTGATTGGCCCTTACCCTTTGACTCTAGGTATAAGGATTACAAAGAGAAATTTCAAACAAGATGGCTTGGTTTGTATGAAATTCAAGTAGTTTTTCCTAATGGATTAGTTCAACTACAACTATTGATGTTGTAAAGTTTTCACTTTTAGTAAATTACCATTAGTTAAATTTGTACAAGAGGCCACTAGAGAAGGATGAATTTCTATGAACATTACAATATCACTTGGAACCAAAGTTACATAATTAATCAATAGTTACAATACTTCATTGAAAGTATCAGCAAATGAGCTACCCAACTCACATACTACTATCTCCTAGGTACAATTATAGAAAAGCATCACATGCACACACATGCACAAGTGGCACTCAAACATCTTTATTTTTTAAAACTTGTAGCAGAGCTCATGGGCCTGCAACATCACACCCCCAAGTAAAACAATCAAAAGGGGCTTGTTTCTTTGGTATCCCATAACACTTGCATTGCTTCCATTCCCCCACTTTACCCATAGCAACTACCATTCATTTTCATTTTTTGAAATTTCTTCATACCACAATACGTAGCAATCAATATTCACTTTTCACATCACCTATATCATGCAATAAATTACACTTCTCTATCATGTACTTTCTATAGTCTTTTTCTTGCCACTTCCACCTTCATTTCCATGTGTTGTTTTTAAGCTGAGTTCATTTTCCAACCATGACCACCCGCATTACTCTTCCATCACTTTATATAATTTCAAATATTTTCCCATGTTGCATGTCGACATTCAAAAAAAATTGCATGTGCCATCTATCACTTCAAAAATAATAAACATATACTTTCTTTTATTAACTCTCATAATTAACATTCAATCTTACTAATATTGTATATATTCATAATCCATGCAGGAATTTAAAAATTTATTTTTTAGATTCCACTACTTAATATTTATTACTCCCCCTTTTCATACCTACTAATTGAGGATAATTAGCATCCTTAATTGGGGGGTGGGGTATCCAAAAGGCCTTAGTTATTCTTGATTTTTTTCCTATTCAAATTTTTACTTATATGAGAAAAAAGTAGAATTGAGTGATTATCCAAGAGAAAATTAGAGATAGAATTAGTGAAAGTATAATGAGAGGTGACATAGTAAGGAGGGAGCATGCAACTCATAATTTTCTGCTAGATAGGAAATGTGTGCCTATCTTCCAATAGGCAAATTGGCTAGATTATTTCCTTACTCACAAAATATAATGAACTTATGACCCAACAATTTTCCAGTACCTTCCAAAATGATGAGGCAAGTATGAGGGGATTAAGGGTTTATGCATTAAAGAAGACCATAGTAGAGGTGTTAGTTCTTTCAAGGGTTGGAGAATAATTTTCAATCAAGGTAGACATAATCACATCTAAAAATGAATTCTCCTTTCCTGGAGAGAATTTGGATTCTTCCTCACAAGGTACAAAATGCTTATCTTTACCTTGGCTTTGGGCCTATGTAGCTTAACACATTATTATATATTTAACTTGTGATGGAAGACAATCATTATTATACATAGTGAATTTTAAGCTACTCATTCATTTATACATCATAGGTTGGTTAATTTTCCAAATTTTTGTATAATCTATTAAAAAGGATGCCATCAGAATATAAGAGGAAGAGGAATTAATCATGTTTGTCTCATTTCTATTTAGTTTACTTATTAAAATAAGTCTTAGGGTTTAGCTTCCCATGTACCTTGGGAAGATTTTCTAAATAGCAATAGTATAAACACCATTATTCTAGTTTAGAATGTAGAAGAAAGACTTGTCAGGAATAGGAAATGGAAGGACCTCCTATGACTGCAATAGAGGGATAAATACCCTTTGGTTCCCTTGTTATAACACCTACCCATAGTAATGAGGAACTTGAAGAGCTCGAACTGTAGAAAACTCAACCAACAACTTCTACTGAGCATCTTGTAGCCAAGGAGGATTAACAAACCCCAACTACTAAAATCCCATCAAATTCAAAAAAGAGGAAAAGTGAAGCATCTACTTCTACATTGGTGAAGAAGAATAAAAGGTCCACACAATTAAGGAGGCAATCAAATTTCTTGAGAAGGAAAGGTACTATGAAAGTAAAAGATAAAAATCCACAAGAAAATGTTGTTATGATTGAGACAAATACAAATTTTGAGGGAAATGTCCCTAACAGTGATATAAGGACACCAATTTTATAACCCATGTACTTGACTAGAACTTCTGAGTTAGAATTAGAAGA
The DNA here is from genome assembly GCA_007115665.2 of Sequoiadendron giganteum. Classification (NCBI taxonomy): domain Eukaryota; kingdom Viridiplantae; phylum Streptophyta; class Pinopsida; order Cupressales; family Cupressaceae; genus Sequoiadendron; species Sequoiadendron giganteum. The sequence goes on along the minus strand of CM021104.1, from coordinate 519,503,248 downwards.
TATTTTATGGTAAGAAAGAAGAACAAAAATCCAAAAATCCCTATTTTAGAAGAAGGGTTTATCCATATATAGGAGGTTGAAGAAGATGAATTTTTGGAAATAGAAAAATAATTCTTTTTATAGTGGAGAGATACAAGAAAGGAACTTCAAGAAGCCTTACATAGAATCAAATAGCTAGAAGAACAACTAAAAAAATATCAACAAAAGGACAATGAAAGGGATGTAAAGATTAAATAATTGGAAGAAAAAATCTAGAGATTTGGGCAAGGAACGAAGTAAAAATTATTGGCACAACTTTCCATAATTGAAAAGTGTGAAAAAGATCAAGACCCTGAAAGCTCAACTAGATACATAAGAGCCCCCACTTTTCCCACTATTATGTTATTTGGTATCGATATGTGGAATAAAATATAAGAGTTTTCCCATAAAGGAAAATATTGGGAAAGGGAGAAAACAAAATTGATATCCACACATGTCAAAGCAATTGAAAATTAGGAAATAGAGATAAAAATATTGAAGGAAAAACTTGATGAACTGGTAGATACGACATTTCAATTGATGAGGTGCAAAGCTCCTACCAAGGTTTATACTTTTTTTTTGCAAGAAAAAATTCTATGTTTTTAGTTCAGTTAAATAATTAGTGATCTCCATGTTGTCATGAATACAAGATGTTTGTTTTTAGAAACTTTCTAACGGTCTACACTAGATATGCAAGATCAGTTGTGTGAATTTTATTTGCACAACTTGATTCTTTCATGTGATACTGCATGGAACCCACTTATATTTGTGGGAGATTTTTAGATTAGGACTTTAACTTCCTACATCAAAAATGAACATCAAAGGGGAAAACTACTACAAGAATACTAGGAGATAAATAAATCACTTCCTCTATAGTTAAGGGAAGAAGCAACTAACCTAGATAAAGTAGTAGACCAATGGTTAGAACTCATAGAGCACAAGGAATTTGCAACAAAGATATTGGAGTGCAGAGAAAAGGAAGATAAAAACAAGGACTAGCAGAAATAGGAACAATTAGAGAGGCACTTAACTTTACCCAGGGTAGATGGAGAGAACTCATGCTAGAACATAAGGAGTCTCATTTCATTTATAATTATGTGGCAACAATTGGAAAATCCCACAAATACATTGCAACTACCTTAAAAATGGGATTACATGGCTCCCTCTTACCTTTTATCCTCCTGTCCTCGTATTCCCCATACCACACTAGACAAGAAGGAATTGAGAGGAAGGTGTAGTAGCAGAGGACAAAAGACTGGAAAAGATCTCAGATCAACGGGTTTTTTTATTTGAAATAGCCTAATGGAGTGACTTGTGTTGTGGACTTTAGGGAAATGGCCTTACAATATAACCTTCAACCTTAAAGCTTCTTGAGGACAACAAATACCTTTAGTTGGGGGAAATGATGGGCCCTATAATTGGCTAATTTCTCTTTTATGTTTAGCACTTTTATCATTTCTTTCTACTAAGTTTCAAGACATTACCAAATACCTTTTATGCCTTTTATATAATTTAAGTAGTTTTAAGCATGTGGAAATGGAAATATGATATGTTGATATATGTATGCATGATTTCATTAATGCCTATGAAATTTAGTAGGATTTTATGTTTAATTTATGATTGTTGATAATGAGAATGCCTTGGGAACCTGACTAACATTTGTGGAAAGAAGAACTATCAACCCACAACAATAGGTTTCTCAACTTTTAGCATAAGGACTGTATATTATCATATTTTGAAGAATTTAGAACAATGGTAAATTTATGGTGTTGTACACCATTGATGTGTGTCCCATGCTGATGAATTTTCAATGCTAGATCAATAGTTATCACATGCTCATGGAAAGGAGAGAGAAGGTTGTTCAAAATTACATGATGGGGACACATTTCTAAAACTTCTTTAAGGGTGGTATCTGTACTCATATTGGTTGAAGTATATTCTAAGGGTGGGTGTATCTCAATTGTAATATACATCATTTCTTTGTGCCATGAAAAGGAAAGTCAACGCTCCAAATTCAAATTTTAGTTCTTGGTTTAAATTTTTGAAATTGTATAGGTTGACATGGTAGTGATATTAAATAATTTTCATAGGATTACTTCTCCTTCATCAATGATTCTAATTTTTGGTCCATACTGACATTCTAATATTACCTTTCATCCCAAATTAGTACTTAAGTGAATTGTTTCAAAATTTTGAAAGTTTGGTAAATACTATAGAACTATGACTTAACATGTATGAGTGATATGTTCAATCCTTTTCATGCTTTATCTTTCAAAGCATAATAATTTTGGGTGAAGGTGAGCATAGTATGAATGTGAAAAAATCAACTTGATCAAGAGAAAATGTGCAAATTCATTCTGTGAGAATTTATGACAAAAACTATATGTAAGATTTTTGTAATCATTTAAGTGTTTTCTGAGGTTGGTACCTCTTGTTCTTTGATTTGGTGTTCAGTTCAAGGGATTGGTGTCTCCTTTAGGTTGGTTCCTATAAAATTAATTTGGGGATTGGTTTCTCCATTGGGTTGGTACTTGCAAAAGTATTTCTAATATATTATTTTTTGGTGAGGTTGGATTTGGGTAGTAGATCCAAACAAATTTTCTCACTGTAGTTTTTCCCTTTTAGGTTTCCACATTAATCTAATGCTATCTTGTGTTCATTAATTTCATTGTTTTTTTTATGTTTAGTGATAAAGGAAAAAAGATTAAATTATATACTAATTCGCCCCTCCTCTCAGTATATTTATGCGTTCAATAATTGGTATTAAAGAAAAGTTCCTTGGTGGAGCTTAACAATTGGAGGAAGATCTTGGATTTGGACACATGGAAAGTCAATATGAATCTCACTCTAACAAGGAACCTTAGATTGATGGAAAAAATTATGCTTTTTGGAGTATAAGGATGGAAGCATATCTGAAATCACTAGGGTTTGATGTTTGGAGATATGTTGTGGATGGATGTATTGCTCCTATAACTCCTCCAATAGATTAGGCTGATAAGAAAGCATATGAGTATAATTATAAAGAAAAGAATGCTATTTTGAGTGGGCTTATAAATTTAAAATTTGTCAAGGTAATGCATTGCAAGTCTACTAAGGGAATTTGGAAAAAACATTATAGCATCTATGAAGGTGATGATAAGGTCAAGCAAGCCAAGTTGCAAACTCATAGAAGCAAGTTTGAAAACCTAAAGATGAAAGAAGAGGAGAATATTATTGACTATCTACTCAAGGTGGATGAAATTGTTAGTGTTATGAGGACTTGGTGAAGAACTGAACAAAATAGTAATTGTAAAGAAGGTTCTTAGGTCCCTTTCCCAAAGGTATGATGGAATTTTTTTCTATTGAAGAAGCTAGAGATTTGAATAAATTTATAATTGATGAACTATTTGGATCCCTCACTATTAGAATTGTGAAAAAAATGAGCTACGAGATCAAACAACGAACAAAGAAACCTTCCACGTAAAATATTTGTAAACAATATATGCTATATTCCTCAACAAGAAAAAGCTACAAAAGAACCTCAAGAAACTTCAAGGAAAACAAAAGTCCTCAAAGATTGAGAGTTTGAGAGAAGGAAATAGAAAATCTCAGAGTGATAATATAATGAAGGTTGAGTGCTATATAGAAGTAACCCTAAATGGTAAAGGCATTAGATCATGAAAAGTGTCAACATCAGATGTGATGAGACAAAATGATCTAATAATAGCTTACTTCAATTAATATAGAAAAGAACTTAGTTAGCTTAATAAAGAACTCCTAAGTTTATCTTTAGTGCATAAGAATAAATTAGACTAATAATTAATTAAAGATTAATTAATCATTAGCTAATGCATGATTACTATAACACCCCCCTTAAGATGAATTTAGGGAGTAGCTAAAAACCCTAAAAAGAATGCAGGATGGGTCTCGAAAAACAAGGCCTAGTGAGGTACCCATGTACAAACAAAAGATCTCTCACAACTGGAGAAAAGGAGAAAACTCCTCTCTAAAAGAGAGAAAGGCTAATGAAGGACTGAAAAGCCTCCAACCAAAACAATGTCCCAAAAAAGAGGAATATGTATAACATTGTTAAAGCACAAAGAATTTGTAGACTTCTATCAAACGATGACAAATATAGTGCTGAAATGAAGAAAATACTTTCAAACAAATGATAATTAGGATCAAGATAACAAGAATCTACATGAGTACCCCTAATGAAACTACTTGAATCAGGTAGAAAATAAAGGCAAAACATCTAGAACTCAAAGATACAAATTTCAAGATCAAGAAGACAATAATCTACATGAGTGCCCCTATTGTAAATGATCTATCTCACTAAAATGCAAGTAACCAGTCGTTGATGCACGTTGCGTCCAAAAGTACATAGGAACAAGAACTAGATACGTAGATCACTCCAAACCATGAAACCAAGGAAGAATTAGAACCAATAATAAAAAGCCCACCCATGTCACCCATGGTGGTGCCCGAGGGGGTTACCACCTACCAAGGTGGTAGGGGTGGTACCCCTACGGTACCACCACCATAGGGAGGAAGGGATCGAGGTATTTCCACCACAGAGGTGGTAGGTACCCTCAGGCACCTACAATTTTTTTTATTTTTCTTTAATACAATTTTTTTTTAAAAGTAAAAACTAGTGTGCCCTTCAAAAAAGGGTTTTAAATATTTTTTAATTTGATTTTAAAAAAATCATAGGAAAAGATTAAATATTTATAATAAAAAAAATTAACCTCGATTTGTGTGTTGGGGAGGTCGTACGACCTTAGCAATTTTTTCTGGCTCAGCTCTCGACACCAAGATAGGTCAAATTATATATTGAAATTCATGGAATCGACCTCCTAAATGCAACCTTGAGGTCCTTTTTGGTCCAAAATTCCTTGAAGTTGCAGCTACCCTCTAGATTTGGAAAATAAAGCAACTCATTCAAACCCTTGCAAATCTAGCATTAGGAATCCAAATCAGGTGAAACAAAAGCAAAATATGACTTTCTCAAGGACTCTGAATCCAATGGTAAGGTCCTTTTCACACTGAGATGCACCAAAATATGCCCACCTCCAAAATTTACAAAAATATCAAAGGGGATTATAGATCTGACACTTGTAACCCTTGTTGAAGAAAAAACCTCATAAATTAAGAAGGGGTTCATTGAATCCATGCTCTAATAACATGTTATATTTATGAATAACATGCACCACAAGATCAAACAATGAACAAAGACACCTTCCACATAAGAGATCTGAAAATAAAGAATTACTATATTCCTCAACAAGAAAAAGCTACAAAATGAATCTCAAGAATCTTCAAAGAAAACACGAGTCCTCAAAGTTTGAGAGTTCGAGAGAACAAAAGATAAAACATTAGAGTGATAATACAATGAGGTTTGAGTGCTATATAGGAGTAACCTTAAATGGAAACGGGATTAGATCATGAAAAGTGTCAACATCACATGTGATGAGACAAAATGATCTAATAATAGATCACTTTAGTTAACATAGAAAAGAACCTAGTTAACTTAGTAAAGAACTCCTAAGTTTAGCTTAAGCGCATGAGAATAAATTAGAATAATAATTAATTAAATATTAATTAATCTTTAGATAATACATGATTACTCTAACACTCACTGCTTATGAAATGATGAATGTAAATAAGGAGACATTAAAGAAAGAAGTTTCTCTCAAAGCAACCAAGAAAGAGACAAATAAATAATTTTATCCAAGTAATGAGTTCAAAGATGAGGAAGCTAACTTTGTGAGTAACTTGAAGAAAGGTTCTAGCAAGTATAAAGGTGATTTACCTTTAAAGTGCTTTAATTATGGTAAAGTAGGTCACTATACTTCTAAATTCCCTTTTGGAGAAAATCAAAGTAGTGAACAGTACAAAAACAAGAAATTTCACAAGAATAAGAAGAACATCTATTCAAAATAGGACAATAGCTCATCTAAGGAATATGATTAATACACTTCTAAAGAAGAAAGGGAAGAAGTTTTATTCATGGAAATGGAAGTTTTGGGAGATGAAGACCACCATGTTGAAGATGGTGAAGTGGATCTAGAGGGAGAAATCATCTTTGCTTTGAGTGATCTACAAGAAAAAAGAAAGAGAACAAAAAACTGAAGTTGAAACATGAAGAATTTGAAAATATGATTATTAATCTAAAAATTTAGATATAATAATCAAAGAGGATAAGAGATTTCTTGTCATAAAAATTAAAGGAAAATGGAATGGACTATGAAAGGCTTGAGGTAGAAATTGTATCCTTGAGAAAGGAATTTAAAAAGGATAAGGATCAATTGGACAAGAAATGGAAGTATGAGAAGAGAACTAAAATTCTAGATAAAATCATAAATAACCAAAGGCCACCTTTCATCAAGATTGGTTTTGGTTTTGGTTTTGGTTTTGATGAAGGTCATCTTCCAAATAAGACAATTGCAAAGAAATTTGATGGGAATACCTCTAGTAGTTCAAATTTTGATCAAACCAAGAAGACTCAAGAACTTAGAAAGGAAGAATATGCTTTCATTCAAGTCCAACAGAAGAGAAGATTAAAAAAATCAAATATAGAAAGGAAAGTATATAATACCAAGTTTAATTATTCATTTTTTGGTTACTGTTTTACTTGCAATCAATTTGATCATAAGGAAATGGATTGTAGAAGGTTCCCTGCAAGGAAGAATAATTTTGTAAACATAAAATCTTTTGCACCTTTAGTTGATTTCAATATCATATGTTACAAGTGTAAAAATTTTGGGCACAAGGAAATTTTTTATAGATGTGGCTTTTAAAAGCCTTGTAGACATGAAAAGAAATAGGATATGGATATTTTGTTGGTTAGAAGAAAGAACCTAAAAACGAATGAAAACTGAAGAACAAAAATTAGAAGATTTAAAAATCAAATATTGTTCAAACTGCATTCCATGCTCAAGAAAATCCACGGGTCATTGATAGTGGGTGCTCTAGTCACATGACTGGAGATAAAAGTAAATTCATTGGCTTGAAGAAGTGGAATGGTGGTTCAGTTAAATTTGGAGATTTTACTATTGAAAGGTTCTATGGAAAATGATCTCTAAGCATTGATGGAAGATCTAGGATAGATGATGTTTTATGTGTTAAAGGATTGAAGCATAATCTTTTGAGTGAAAGTTAGATGTGTGACAAAGACTCTATCTCACATTCCATGCTCAAGGATGTGAAATCAAGAAAAATAGAATGATTGTTGAAGAAGCAAGTAGCTCAAAAGGAAATTTGTACAATCTCACTAAAGTCAAAGGAAGAAGTATTTTGGGATGATTGGATAAAATTTGGATATGGAATAAAAGAACTAGGCATATCAACTTTGATAACCTTGTGAAAATGAGTTCCAAGCATGTTGTAAGAGATATACAAAAAAATACTACGCCTGCAAGTGCCTTCTATAAAGAATGTCAACTAGGGAAATAAACAAGAGAAAATTCATTGATGATTTTATCAAAATGACTTGGCTTTCTTTGTTTAGAGGGAAATATAAAGTGTTGATACAGATGTTACTCACACACCAATAGATAGATAAATTTTCATAGAGTACTACATGAACCTACCTTTCTTGAAAGACTCCATTGGGAAACCTAAATCTAAGGAAAACTCAGATTGATCCCAAGGCTTATTTATGTTAGGTCTTGATGCACTAGGTCCACTCAGGGCTCGTTGTGATATTGTTGTTAAATACGAGAGGTAAAAAATTATTAAGGATTGGCTGGTATCGTAAACATAGAAACATAATCTTAGTATGGTCATTCAAATAACTTCATGAAATCAAATAAAATGCAATAATATTTCATGAAACTCAAATAATTTATGCTCATTTAAGTAGATCTAGAATTAAACACTCAAAAATTTCATGGAATCAAAAGATTTATAATAAAACTCCATGCAGTTATCATTTTTGGAACATTTTTTGGAATATAAAACATCTATTCTAAAATAAATAAATAAAATTATTGAAAAGTAAAATTTCTCCCAGGTATTATCCACACATGCCTCAAGAAATAGCCAAACCAGAGAAAACCATTCCATACGTCACTAGATTGCTTCACATCTTGGCACATAATGATGCAATATTTTAAAAAAAGGGGGGATTATTTTCAACTGGATAACATTAGTACGCACCCTTAAATGACGCAACACACAGTCTTGTCCTATAGGAACAAACAATCAACTATGTAAGATTTCATATCAAGAAATAGATTTAAAATTGGCTTTGATATTAGTTGACTTCTAATCAAACATACAAGTTTTTAGTCAGGAATGGAATAGAAAATAGGAAAAAGAACAAAACTTGAAAAAGTTTTGGTTCTCTAACATCCACAAATTTTGAACATAGAAAATAAAATAAAGCAACTAACGGCCTTTTATAGGAACAAGGCCCCAAAGAGTTTGAACTTAATCCCATCAAAGAGAATTAGAGAAAAAAATTAAAATGTTGCACATGGTAGGTGATATTTGTCATTAGAACTTTCTAGGAAAAGTCAAATTTTGACTTTTCATCAGCATCGATCTTCAAAATTCGGGTTTTAGGTCGCAAGTACTCTACAAAATTCACTTCAAAACTATACCCATGTACAAAACTTTCAGCTTCTAGTATCCAACTACATATTCTTCTTCATTGAACTTTTGGTTTCAAGACTCATCTTTACCTCTTCTCTACTAATATTCTCAAAAAGTAATCAGCACTTGATGCATATGTTCTTTTGCAATGCCTTGGATCACTTTCTAGTTGTATTTATGCCTAGCATATTCTTCTGATATTTGAATGATGTTTTCATTTCTCTGCATTTCTTTTGTCTCATATTTGGTCATAGCATTCCCGCAATTTATGAAATCATCTATAACCTCTCAACTTAATGGTTGAACAAGATCCTTATTCACCTTTTCAATCCTTTCCTTGAAAGCTTTTACTTATTTATCATCTTGTCCTAAAGTTCATGGATCATAGCTTTTTTGAGCTAACATTTCAATAAAGTTCTCATCTTTATCTATCAATTTCTTGCATATCTCAGTGAATTTTTCAAATCCATCTAGACATTGCATCAAAGTGTCACTTTCCCAATTCAATTGTTTTCTCCATTTCTCAAATATTAGAAATTCTTATTCCATAGCTATCTTGGCATTCACCAACTCTCGGACATCCATCTGGAGAACTTTTAACTTTTGCCTCTTTGCATCTATTTGTTCTTGGTGAAATCAACATTAACCTTTAAGTCTTCTAGACTTGTCATACCAACGATATGCTTCCTTATGCTTCCCAATTACATCCTTTATTAATTCTTCTCCTTGCCTTACCAAAGAGAATTCGATAAAAAAATTAAAATGTTGCATGTGGTAGGTGATAGTTGTCATCAAAATATTCTAGGAATTGTCAAAGATATCTTGAATTTTCATCAGCAACAATCTTCAAACTTTGGGTTCTGGGTCGTGAGTACTCTACAAAATTCACTTCAAAACTATACCCATGCACAAAAGTTTTGACTTTCGATATCGCACTACCTATTCTTCTTCATTTAACTTTGGGTTTGAAGAATCGTCTTCACCTCTCCTCTACTGATATTCCCAGAAAGCAATCAAAACTTAATGCATATGTTCTTTTGGAATGCCTTGGATCACTTTCCAGCTATATCTATGCCTGACATATTTTTCTGATATTTAAATGATGTTTTCATTTTTCAGCACTACTTTTGTCTCATATTCGGTCATAGCATTCTTGTCCTTTATGATATCATCTATAACCTCCCAGCTTAATGACTAAATAGGATCCTTATTCACCATTTCAATCCATTCCTTGAAAGCTTTTACTTCTTTATCATCCTATCCTAAAGTTCGGGGATCATATATTTTTTAAGCTAACATTTCAATAAAGCTCTCATCTTTATCTATCAATTTCTTGCATATCTCAATGACTTTTTCAAATCCATCTACACATTGTAGCAAAGTATCACTTTCCCAATTTGATTGCTTTCTCCGTTTCTCAAATATTAGAACTTCTTGTTTTGTGGCTATCTTCTCATTCACCAACTCTTAGACAAACATCTGAAGAAATTTTAACTTTCACCTCTCTATATGAGTATGTTCTTGGTGAAATCGACATTCACCTTCAAGTCTTTTGGACTTGTCATACCAATGTTATGTTTCCTTATGCTTCCCAATTGCATCCTTTAATAATTATTCTCCTTTCCTTACTAGGTACTCCATCCATTCTTCAAGCATTCTTACCTTATGGTGGAGCGATGTAATAGCGTCACTTGCTCCTTAGGCATTAGTACTCGATTATGAGGCAATTCAGTCTATGTTTGACTAGATTGTGCCAATGACCTAATGAAACTCTCTAGGAAAGCAATCTATTCTTTTAAATCTCTTTTATTTTTATTGTTCCTATATACTTTGGTGACAGTTGTTTCTAAATTTACTTTCATCTCTTCTAATTCCTATCCCCATTATGAATGTCCTACATCAATTATTGTCACCTTATAATCCCTACGTGTTATTTCATTCTTTCTCTTATCTCCTACTAGAGTAGCTATTTTGAGAGTTCTCACTCCATCCACATTCCATTTTATAACATGTCTTGTCTTTGGTCTATCTCTAGTCTTAGGGGTTTCTATTTCTTGTATTAAACTTTTAAGATCTAAAGGAACCAATTCCACCTCCAATGGAAGAGCCATTTGCCTCACTAGCCAATCATATTCTTATTCATTTTGTTCTTCCTCTTCATTATTACCTCATTCCTAATGATTGACATGTTCATGAACTTCCTCTCTCGAGCTTTCAGTATTACTTGTCACAATCCCCAGAACTTGAATACTCTCTATCCTCATTGGCATGGATTCTAGATTACCTTGATTTATCATTGTCTCTTCCTTTTGGAGACCTAAATTTTCCTATCCTACCATTTTCTCACCATCAGTCCTTGGAGCATTATTTACCTATTGTCCTTAAACATCAAGATTCTCATCATTTCTTGGTTCACCACCCAAGGTCTGTGAGGACTCTATACCTTCATTCTTATCCCGGTGTTCTCCTAATTTCTCATAAGTTCATGGTTGCTCAACATTCTCTTCATTTCTTCCTTATGGAAGCCGATCATCAACTATATCTTCTTTATCAATATTTTCAATGGGTTTCTAACCTACAGTATCCCATATTCTTCTTTCATCCATTTCTTCAAGGTTTCCCACTTTTGGAGATGGTGATCCTCTTATAATATCTTCTTCCTCTTCTCTATTTTATGGATATGACCCTATATCTAACATTTCTTTCACTATTGGTTGCATCATGGGACCTCCTTTAGATCACTTTTCTTCAAAATGTTTCATCTTGGCAGTTAGTTTCTCCAATTGTTCTCTAACTTCTTCTTTAGTTGGTTCAGGACATTTTTCTTGAATCATATGAGTCCCTCCTAAGGCTTGTCTCATTGTTGTCATATTGACTGAGGGTGGAGAAGTAAATATATCTACTACCTTCTATGATGTAGACCTTGTCTTAGCACGTGTCTGGTGTTTTCATTCTCACCTCTTCACTAGTCATAGGTTGAGATCTTGGATTTGTTGTGGAAGAAAATGCCACCTTTTGCATCTCCATTACATTGGCTAGATTGGCCACAGTCTCTTTGTGTTGGTTAGTTGGCATCATTGGAATTTTATGGTTTGAATTATCAAGAACTTCCTCCCCACTTTTCTTAGCTTCCTCTCTTTCTATAATCTTTCTTTTCTTTTTAGCAGTCCCTCCATACCCTGACTCATCAACCAACTATTGCTTTCTCTTGAAATTAGGTGGGTATGTGAGTTCTATCCTAGCTTCTTTCAGTGCCTCAATGTAACTATTGATCCAGTACTAAGTGTATGTCAATACTTGCTTAGAAATATCATCAATGGTTACTATCTCCTTCTTTGTATAATCTGGGTCTGGGATAGGTTCATCAAAAAAAAATTGTATCATAAATTGTATTCAATACCTCTCCATTATCTGTATCCAATTGTTTTAGAATATATTGAATTCTAAGGAACTTTTCTACTCCTAGTGGTAACCTCTAGTATGACTGTTTCCTCACATCATGCTCATCATCACAATTAAGCCAAAAATCCTCTAGATGATAGACATGAGCATACTTCTTTCTTTTTTGCTTGGCAAGATTTTTTCTCTGGATCATATTTTTGTTGAAGTGCATAGAACTCCAAGTTATAGAGTTTCAACTCTTCCTCACACATATCAAAACTTTTGGCTGCAACACATTTGTAATTCCCAATTTGATGAGGAATTTTATAGAACATTTCTTGCATGCTTGCACGAAAAGAGCATGAGACAGTTGCATCTATCTCACCAGTTCTAGTAACATTTTTTCTGTTGCATACTTGGGTAGCATGAAGGGGTGTCCTATAAATATTTCCACCCTCATATAGGTGAAAGTAGGAAATTGAATATACCAACCCCCAACCAACCAAAGCACACTCTATGCTTCAAGATACAATCTTTTGGCTTTGTCACATTCCATTAATCTTACCAGCCTCATAGAAAACACATCATTTACCCTCCAATAATGCTCTCAGTATTGGTGAATAATAATCTGGGGCATATGAGCATAAATCAAATTATTCCCTAGTTCTCTGTCCCAGGGTACCAACACTATTCAATCCCTATATATTTTCCCTCGGGGAAAATGAATAAATAACATATGAATACATGACGAACCATTGGGTGTCTAGGAACATTATTATCTTTTCACGTATCTTGTTGCCAATGAAATTCCCCTAGTGAATTTGCATAGGACCTTCCATTATTTTTCCTATAAGCCCAAACATCCAAGGTTCAAATTTACTAGCATCTTTGAGTCCAACTATCCTACTCAACAGGTTTATTATGTCCTAAAAATCATAAATAAATGCTAACCTTTGGATTTGCTTCATCTAATTTTTAAGCTTCTCTCGATACCATGTTGTATTCATAAACTTCCTATTATGTTCTTCTACATTTAGATATGCTATATCCAGGACCAACATACTCAATGGATTCATTTGTTTGAATGTGGGTATCCCAAATGTGTATGCAATACCCTTTGTAGAGAGGTATGCATATACTCTTCCCTCTTTCTCAATGACCCTCTTGTTTGGTTCATACCAATTCATACATTCTAATACCAGTTCAGGAGCATCCATTGCTAGTGGAAACCCTCCTACTAAATGCAGTCCACTTGCAATGATATTCTTAATGCACTAAGAGTCACATCTTATCGAATCTATGTAGAAAATTCATGATCCCTGAATCCTCCTGGGTGAGTATCTGTAATTGTCCCACCAACTGATACAACCTACAAAACGGTGAATTCAAATTCCTTATCTATTTGATTCTTCCTCGAAGTCATCGTATTTCTCTTGATTTCTTGCATTATTAGTAAATATGTGCCTTGTGTACGAGTTAGAGTTAAACTCAATTATCAATTTTAAATACTTCATAAAAGTCTCACAACATTTACAATCTACAATTAGGTTGAATTCCTTAAAAAATAATCATCATTACAATGACCTAACTAGTGGTAATGTTGTTTAACCTAAGCCATGCATGCATGAAAGAATTAACAAAAATTCATTTACTAGAAGCATACCTAGTTTTGTTGATGATATGGTTGTCTGAACTTAGCTCAAAAACCCTTGGTAGATGTTTTCTTCAGCTTTCCAAGACTTACCTTTCTTTGCATGCCACAATCTAGGTTTTAATTCTTTGATGTCCTTTCAGGTGAGTAATCTAGCGCAAGGTAGAGTGTTACAAAAGCAACTACATGCTCGAGGTGGTGCCAAGTACATGTGCTATTTTCCACCTTCATTAATTTATTTTTCCATGCATTAATTATCCTGAATAAAGGTGTAATCATGGTATATTAGGGTTCAAATTATGAACTCCTTGGTTCTTGTGGAGGGTCCCACCATCTGAGAGGAAAGTGGCAAAGACATATGACATGACACACTTGTGTGTCACTTAAATTCTTATGAGCAGAAAGGCCTTAGGGGAAATGACCATCTTGGACACTTTACAATTAATAACTAATCAAGGTTTGAATCATCTAACATCGGACTTTGAAGAATCACCTAGAGTCAAGACTTTTTCCCACTAGGTTTGTGAGAACCAAGCACAAAGGAATACCTAAGATTGGGTGCAAGCAAGATGAAATTGGTTTGAAATGAAATTTATGAAAAAAATGCCAATCTCCAGTTCTAAAGAAAAGAAAAACCACTACTAGGATAATGAAGAAAGAGGGAAAATGCACACACTAGGACAATTTTATTTGGGTGAAAAATTACTAGGCATGACAATTGGTCAGGGAAAAAGTGAAAATTGCCAAAGAGACAACATTCTTAGAGCAACGACACCAATACTCAGGACCCGAGGATCTGATGGGGTCAATAAGTTCAAGAAATTTTTTTACAAACACTCCAAGTCCAACAAAGCAAGAACTTAAGTGGGGGACATGAAAGTTGGATCAAGAACTCGCCATTTTACCATTTCCTCCAAAAGCAACAAACCAAAGCAAGTGAAAGCAAAGGAAGGAAAGGAAAGAAAGGAAACAGTAAAGAAAAAGGGGGTCTATATTTTTTTGAAGAGAAAAAATGGGGAATGTTGTGAGACCACACAACAACTAGCAACCAACAAACCAAACAAAACAATAGAAATTCAATTTTGGAAATAATAAGCATACTTCAAATTTCTATAGTCCTTAAATTATAAATAATTGGACCCACATTCTGGTATTCCTTTTCCCTTTAACCAGCATATAAGATTAAATTTTAGTAATCTCATTTTTGTGCAAGTGATTCATTGCACTATGGTAAATTCGAAGAATAATAGGTGTTTGCATTGACCTACTTAATTTAGTAATTTCCTTTTAAGCCAACCTTGGATAGAGCCTTGCTACCAGTCAAGTGTCCATAGCCCCAACAAGGTTATCTTTGTAATTCCCCCAAACATAGATCTACTAATAGTCAGGAATGTATAACCCCGATAGAGATATTTGGATGGATAGCCTAAAGAGTCAAATTTTCTCTTTTGATATTTCTTTTATATTCATTTTTTCATTTTTTTCATTTGATATTTTTGCAAGATCTTTTGTTTCAATTGCAAGAAACAAAGCCAACTATTAGGTTGGGAATTACAGTAGTAGCAAAGGATACATTTTGATTTTTCACTCAATGCAAACAACTATTATCCAAAATTCAATAGAATAATTTAGGTATGGGTGTTTGTGGCTCAACATCAATTGAATGATTTATGCGAACTAAAGTGAATGAATCTGAACAATTTCCCAATCATCTATAGTTAAAGGACTATTTATGATCAAGGCATGAATCACATTTCCAGAATTGACATTCTACTATTTTGACTACCTCCAAAGGTTTCTAACTATCATATATATCTCAACAACACAAAACCCCGAAAAGAAAAGAAAACAATGAAAGTTATGACCAAAAAACCCAAATTGTTGCTCCCATGTTTTAGGTTTTACGAGCAAGTTGTCAAGAATGCACATTTTTTCCATTTGGATAGAAACCCTATTTGTGATGCGTTTAGTTTGTCTTTTCTTTGAATCAAATTGGTATCAGATCCCGAAGATCTAGGCAAGAGAAGTTTTGGAAATTGTGTGTTTCTTTTGATAGGTTGAAGTGAAGAACTTGGATGCCAAAAGACTAAGTAGTGAGGAAAAGGAAAGGAAACCTAGGTGAGGTATCACAAGAAGCATGGATCAAGAAAAAAGGAGAGATGGAAAGAAGATGCATCAGCAAGATAAAAAATAAGGCCTCAAAAATAATGACAAGATATGAAAGACAATAGGGTAAGCCTAGTTGTAGAGTTTGATAGAAGAATGGAAGAGTTTGAAAAATGTGTTAAGCTTGTATTACGACAGTCTCTTGAGAAAGACTATCAAGAAAATGTTTGGCATTGGCCAATGAGAAAGAAGGTGAAATGGCCTCTTAAAAAAATGATGGAAAAGAGAAGGAAGCAATAGGAAGCTAACAGATTGAGAAGATGGTTGAAAGTACTTGACAAGCCATCCAAGGAAGAGGAAAAAAATGAATAAAATGAGTCCATTGAGACTCAAAATTTTGTTTTGAACAATATTTGTGAGTATGTGTTTACAAGTAAAATAGATTAATATGAAGATGAAAAAGAGTGTAAAGAAGAAGGAGAAGTGAATGTAGTGTATGAAGATTATTATGCAAATGTAGCACAATATGGTGAAGAAGATGTTGCAAAAACAACAGAGGTACTGGTTATATTTTCTGATTTTATGGATGATGAATGTGTTAAAAAATTATATTAAAATGATGAATATGAAGACATGGACAATGGTAATGTGGCATTTGAACAATAACTAGAGTTTTGGAACCTTGAAGAAGAGAAGATGCTAAGTAAGATACGATGCAACAAGAAGAAAGATCCAAGGAAAGTTAGGAATGCATAACATACAACAAGGTGTAAGGAGCACTAGCTTTTGGGAGTGAATTCCCAATTGAATGGAAAATTGTAGAAGAATTGGAAGACCAAGAAGAGAGAAGACCTCCACTCAAGTGGAACTTGAGTTTTTCTTCCCTTGAGTGTATGGTGCAAGAGCACTTAATGCTCAATTTTGCTCAAATTTTGTAATTTTTTATTTTTAAGTCTTTGGGGGTCCTAGGTGGTCAAAAAAGTCATTAATGACCATTTTTAATATTTTGAATGGATTCGAGGTGTGGGTTTTCAGTTTTGTGTGGATTGTCAAAAAATTGTCAAAGTTGCTATTTTGGGACTTAATAAAAGGGATTGTAAAAGGAATTTTGGAGCCTGGAATGGTCAATTTTTGAACAAGGGAAGTGACTTTTGGTGTTTATACAAGATTTTGAATAAGTTTCTCCAATGTTTTATGTAGTTGCAACAAGTTTTTAGATTTGGTACGGCCCTTTTTTTGCAACAAAACCTTTTTCATGTTAAAATAATTTTTCTACTTTCTTTTGGCTTTGATTTGAGGCATTTTCATGGCAAAATGAAAAAGTTACAGTGATTTTGGTGAAAATTGTCCACACCCTAGGTAGGGTTGGCAACAAGCACTAAAAATCTAATAACTTTTTTTCTACCAGTCCAAATTTTTTTATTGAACTATATTTTTATTTGGATTTGGTTTTATGTCTTAAAATGCTCACATTTGGGGGGAATCTTCATGAGTCTGCTTCAAGAAAGCACAAAAAAGCATTTATAATTCTATAACAGTCCATTTTTGACCTATTCTAGACAAAGTAACCCTGGCCCATTTTTGGATGTGTAGTAAGAGACAAAAGGGTATTCCAAATAGGTCTTACATTTTTAATATTAGGTCTATAGTAAAATTTATGACCAAAAAGCCAAAATTGTTGCCCCCATTATTAGGTTTTAAGAGCAAGTTGTCAAGAATGAACAAGAACACACATTTTCACCATTTGGATTGAAACCTTGTTTGTGATGTGTTTAGTTTTTCTTTTCTTTGCATCAAAAATTTATCATGTAGTTCATGTAGCAATTCAATCGCTTCTCTGTTATTTAAACATCTCAAATAAATCCCTTCATAATTTCTCTTGAATAGAACCCCTCCTTTAATCATATAGCTTTGGGCTTTAATTTTCAAGGTTCTTCTTTGATTCCTTTACATATGGTCTAGACAATTGTTTCTAACTAGATAGTACCATATATCTGAGTACCAATCATCTTGGTCTTCTATGTCCAGGGTATACTTCTGGCTAGAAATTTGTGGATCAATCCCAACAATGGATTTAACCAAGGCTTTCCTATGAATTAACTTCATGGGTATGATTTCTAAATCAAACTCTTTCAAAATCATGACCCATTTAGCTCTTTTTCTCCGATATCACTCTGTATCAGCAACTTCTTTACTGCTACATTGGGCATAATCACCTTGACTATACTTCTAAGAATGTAGTGTCAAAATTTTCTTACCGCCTTGACCAAAGCCAAAGATTGTATTTAAATATCCATATATCTTAGCTCCGCCTCTTCAAAGGGACCACTCATGAAAACAATTGGCTTTTTTTCTTTATTCTCGCCCTTTTGTGTTAGTGTAGCTGCACATGTCTAACCAAAAGAAAAAGAGTAAATATAAAATGGTTTAACATAATCCATAATTACCAACACTGGTGCTTTTGTGATTACAACTTTCATATTCTCAAAGGAAAGCTTAGTCTCATTCGTCCACTCGATTTTTGCATCGTTCTTCAACATATCATTGAGTGGTTTTACTATCTCAAAAAATCTTGTGATAAAATTTCAGATGAAATTGATCTTGCCAAAGTATGACTTTAATTATTTCTTACTTCTCAAGGGTTGCAGCTTGAGTAAAGACCTCACTCAATTTGGGTCTATTGAAATACCTCTTTTATAAATAATGTGTCTCAATAGTTTTCTTTCAGTCACCCTAAAAAATGTATTTCTTAGGATTTAGTGAAACTTCGTATGTTTCACACTTTTGTAATATTTCTCTAATATCACAAACATGATCTCCTCTATTCTTAGAAAATACTGTGAGGTCATCCATGTATATAAAAATGCACTTGCCTACCACATCTCATAATGCATAATCCATAGCTCTCTGGAATGTGGCTCCAACATTTATTAGTCCAAATTGAATCCTTTTGTAAGCGAAATTTCCCCACTTTGTGGTGAATGTTGTCTTCATCCTATCCTATTTTGTGACCATTACCGAGTTATACTCAGAGAATCCATCTAGGAAGGAAATCATTTGTGAACCATTAAAAATTTATAGTACTTCATCCAATGAAGGCAAGGGATAGTTATCCTTTTTAGACACCTTGTTAAGATTTCAAAAATCCATGCACAACCGAATGTCTCCATTCTTCTTTCTAATAGGCACTAAATTTTCCACCCAAGTAAAATGTTAGATGGGAAAAATTAGTCGAGCTGAGAGGACCTTTTGTACTTCTTTTTGAATCAGGGGTTCTAAAAGTGCATTTACAGGCCATTGTTTATGCCGAAAAGGTTTTGCATCAAGCTTTAATGAAACCGTATGAGTAATAATGGAAGTGTCATATGTCTTCAAATATTTATATGTTTATGCTATAAATATCCAATAATACCTAAGTGCCTAAGCAATATTTCTTCATTATTCCTTAGTACATACCTTCCCTATTAACAAACTCTTTGGATCTTCCTCAATATTCAAATTATACAATTAAGACTGTCCCCTATTGGTTTTGGGTAGGTCTTTCTATCTAATTATCTGATCCACATAAAATAATATTTCTAGTTCAATTATTCCCTTCAGAATATTATTATCTTTTTCTTGATCTAATTCTTCATCTTGAATTTCGTCATCCGGGTGATCTATTTCTCCGATTATCTTTACCTTGAAGATGCCAATATTACTGATAAAGTACAAAATGTGATGATCATCTTCGAACACCTACAAATTAGTAACATTGTCAGGAATTGTGGGCAGCTACATTGAATCAATAATAGTAAACCTTCTCAAATTAGAAGCATCCAATGGTTCTAAAGCACTAGCAAAAGTAGCCAGAGCATCTACTCTCTAATTGAATCTTCATGGGATATGAGTGATTTTAAAGGCATCAAAATACTCTATCAGGTCCCACACTTGATGTCAATAGCTGGACAAGTGTTTATAATGACAAATATATTGTTTTCAAACTTGGTTGACCACCAGTTTTGAGTCATTGAAATCCTTAATAATTTTAACTTTCTTTTTTATTGTGATCATCAAACTGTGGATGAGGGCCTCATATTCTACCAGATTGTTAGTACATTGAAATTGTAATCTATAGGCAACAAGAAATGACTTACCGTGGGGACTGATGAGCTCAAACTTAACTCCAATTCCTTGTTTTGATTTTGACCCATCAAACCTAAGGGTCCAAGTTTGATCTTCAACAACTTTGAGTTTAGCGTTCTTAAGAGCTAATTTAAATTAATATTTTTAGTCTGCATTTCTTGTGTTTTATCTTCAATTTTTTTAGGCCCAAACCCGTTAAGAGTTGTATTTTCTTGATAGTGTTGAACTCCAACTTTGTGAATGATCTTTAAGTAAATCACACAACCTTCCTCTGAATGTGTAGAGTTGTGTAAGCTGCACCAACCTTGTAATAGAAAACTTTATAGTGTCTTTAGTTTTCTTACAATTTCGATCTTCTTTAGAATTATTCTTCCAAAAAAATTCTAAACAACTATCTTCTCCTTCAGAAGAATCATAGTCCGATTCAACTAACATGTCCATCTTGGGAGTTATCTAATTATGATTTTCAGCATTACACATGAAAACTTCTTCTATCTTAACTTTGAAACTTCAGATTCCATATACTCCTAGTTCCACATCTATGTATATAACTTCATTTTTTTGGTTGTAATTCGTGATCATATGTTTCATACGCGGCTCTCTCTCAATCCTAATCTAGATAGGGACTCCTTTCTAGGGTAACCACATATGTGAGACGTCAGTGGCCATGTATCCATTCAAAGTCTTTGAACAATCTTTGCTCAATAACATCTCATAAGTTTCTGGTATCTTGACCACTTGGATATCAATATAATATTGAATCTTGGGGTCTAACATTAATTGCATATGGATGTTTGTTAACTGCCCAACTACATTTACCTCATTTTTATATTGTTAAGTAACTTTATTTAGGGAATTTATCGGGGTTAAGCCTAGAGTTTGACATATGGACAAAGGCATCACATTGGTAGATGCTCCAAAATCTACTAGGAAATTATGAAGATTTTCACCAAATATTCTCAGTGTTAGAAAAAATGGTGGGGATTCTATCTTTGCCTTATAAAAATCTACTTGTGCATCCACCATAAGAACTGTGTTTTTGTATTTTTCCTTAATAAATTTGTCCTTCACCTATATCTCTTTACTGAGTATGCTTTCTTTAGGAAATTTTTCTAATGTAATTAAGAAAGCTTTCATAATTATAGGAATTTTAAGCAATTTTGATAGAGATAGGCTATTTTTTACCTTTTTGATTTCTTCCACCAAATAATTAGTCAAATTAATTTGATCGGTAGATTTCGCTTTTCCACTCCACAAAAAATTCGGAGAGTTATTGTATTGTGAGGTCACCATTGGTAACCCTGGAGTATTACTATATTTTTCATCAGGTGGAATACTAAATTTTTTAGGTGGAATTGACGTGGTCAAAGGCCCTTTGAATCTACTTCCACCATTGATATTACTCCTTAGGTTGTAGCTATGTCCTTTTGGATACTGTTGAAAATCATGAATATCATTAGCTTCATCTCGAGGTTCATTTTAATCTTGATAAGGAAACATGTAGGTTTCCAAAGTCATGGTTGAGCTACCTTCTTGATCATAGGTATGGATCCTAGCAATAGTAGGCGACTCAAAAGACTCGTAACTATCGAGGACTAAAGCAGAGCCATATCTGACAGAACTAACTCATTCCATTGGGGCAGGTGGGAGTCACACTAATCATTATAATGTGCAATGGCCAAAAAATATTTGACACGGTCTTAAACTATGGATATTCCACTTCTAAATGCGCATTTGTATTATGGATTTTACACCAATTGTTCATGGTGAGTTCAACTAATTTCACCTTAGATGTAGACTTTTCTTCAGAGGGAATAGAATTATCTAAAGGTGTGGATACTCCTTCATTGTTTGGTCTTGTGTTCAAGGTCTAAGTAGTCTGGGAGCATTGTATTCTTGACCTTACAAAATTTGATTATTACTCTAAGAGTAAAATTTGTAATTTCTTGATTGTGTAACCTTTGTGATTAATATTTTAAGTTTAGTTATTATTTCCTTAACATATTATTTATCTTTTGGAGTCTTGACTCTTTGACTCTCTTGAGTTTGTGTGAAGAAATAATTTCTATTAGGATGTAATTATGTGATGGTTGGATAGG
>CM021104.1:519457787-519478681 GCA_007115665.2 Sequoiadendron giganteum | reverse complement strand
AATAAAGCTCTCATCTTTATCTATCAATTTCTTGCATATCTTAATGACTTTTTCAAATCCATCTACACATTGCAGCAAAGTGTCACTTTCCCAATTTGATTATTTTCTCCATTTCTCAAATATCAAAACTTCTTGTTTTTTGGCTATCTTGTCATTCACCAACTCTTACACATCCATCTGAAGAAGAAATTTTAACTTTCACCTCTTTGCATGAGTCAATTCTTGGTGAAATCAACATTCACCTTCAAGTTTTCTAGACTTGCCATACCAACGATATGCTTCCTTATGCTTCCTAATTACATCCTTTATTAATTCTTCTCCTTTGCTTACCAGGTACTCCATCCATTCTTCATACACGCTTACCTTATGATGAAGCATTGTAATAGCATCTACTTGCTTCTTAGACATTAGTATTAGATTGGGCCAACAACCTGATGAAACTTTCTAGGCAAGCAATATGTTCTTTTAACTCCCTTTTCTTCTGATTATTCCTCTATAATCTAGTGACAGTTATTTCTAAGTTTACTTTCATCTCTTCTAATTCATGTCTCCATGATGAACATCCTACATAAATTGTCTTTACCCTATAATCCTTAGGTGTTATTTTATGATTTCTCTTATCTCCTACCAGAGTATCTATTTGGAGAGTTCTCCCTCCATTTGCATTCCTTTTCACAACATATCTTGTCTTTTTTCTAACTCTAGGCTTAGGGGTTTCTATCTCTTGTATTAAACTTATGAGATCTAAAGCACCAATTCCACCTCCAATGGTGGAGCCATTTGCCTAACTATTCAATCAAGTGCTTCTTCATTTTGTTTTTCCTCTTCATTATCACCTTGTTCCTAATGATCGACATGTTCAAGAACTTCCTCTCTTGAGCTTTCAATATTACCTATCACAACCCCTAGAACTTGAATGCTCTCTATCCTCATTGGAATGGATTCTGGATTACCTTGATTTATCATTATCTCTTCCTTTTCGAGACCTACATTTTCTTGTACTACCATGTTATCAGCATTAGTCCTTGGAGCATTATTTTTCTATTGTCCTAAAACATCAGGATTCTCATCATTTCTTGGTTCACCACCCAAGGTCTATGAGGACTTTATACCTTCATTCTAATCCCAAATTTCTCCTGATTCCTCAAAAGTTTGTGGTTTCTCAACATTCTCTTCATTTCTTCCTTGCATAAGTTGATCATCAACTATATCTTCTTTATCAATATTATCAATGGGGTTTTGACCTTGAGTATCCCCTCTTCTTCTTTCATCCATTTCTTCAGGGTTTCCCACTTTTGGAACAAGTGATCCTCTTTTAAAATCTTCTTTGTTTTCAAGATATGACTCTATATCCAACATTTCTTCCACTACTGGTTGCATCATGGGACCTCCTTTAGATCATTTTTCTTCAAACTATTTCATCTTAGCTGTCAATTTCTCCAACTATTCTCTAACTTCTTCTTTAGTTGGTTCGAGACCTTCTTCTTGAATTATAGGAGCCCCTCCCAAGGCTTGTCTCATTTATGCCTTATTGATTGAGGGTGGAGAAGTAAACATATTTGCTACCTTCTATAATGTTGAACTTGTCTTAGCACATTTCTATATTTTCATTCTTACCTCTTTTCAAGTCATAGGCTGATCGCTTGGCTTTGTTGTGGAAGAAAATTTTTCCTTTGGCATCTCCATTATATTTTCTGGATTGGCCATAGTCTCTTTGTGTTGGCTAGTTGGAATCATTGGAATTCTTTCTTTTCTTTTTAGCAGTCCCTCCATACCCTGACTCATCCACTAACTATTGCTTTCTCTTGAAATTAAGCAAGTATGTAGGTTCTATCCTAGCTTCTTTCGGTGCCTCAACATAACCATTGATCCAGTATTGAGTGTATGTCAATAATTTCTTAGAAATTTCATCTATGGTTACTATCTCCTTCTTTGTATAATTTGGGTCTAGGATAGGTTCATCAAAAATATTTTTTGTACCATAAACTATATTCAATGCCTCTCCATTATTTGTATCCAATTGTTCTGTAATATCATGAGTTCCAAGAAACTTTTCTGCTCCTAGTGGTAATGCCTTTGATATGATCATTTCCTCACATCATGCTCATGATCACAATTAAGCCAAAAATCCTCTATATGATAGATAGACATGAGCATACTTCCTTCTTATTTGCTTGGCAAGGTTTTCCTCCAGATCATAGTTTTTTGTTGGAGTGTAAAGAACTCCAAGTTATAGAGTTTCAACTCTTCCTCACACATATCAACACTTTTGGCCGCAACACAATTGTCATTCCTCATTGTGATAGAACATTTCTTGTGTGCTTGCACGAAAATAGTATGAGACGGTTGCATCTATCTCACCATTTCTAGTAATATCATTTTTCTCATTGCATACCTGGGTAGCATCAAGGGGTGTCTTGTAAATCCTTCCACCCTAATATAGGTGAAATTAGGAAATTGAATATACCAACCCCCAACCAACTGGATAACACTCTATACTTCAAGGGACAATCTTTTGGCTTTGTCAACTTCCATTAATCTTACCAACCTCATAGAAAAAACATCTTTTAACCTTAGATAATGGTTCCAGTATTTTTGAATAGTAATCTGGGGCATACATGTACATAAATCGAATTATTTCTTGGTTCTTTTCCTAGGGTACAAACTATGTTAAATCCTTATATATTTTCCCTTAGGGAAAAGGAGTAAACAACATATGAAGACAAGGTGAACCATTGGATGTCTGAGAACTTTATTATCTATTCACACAACTTTTCCTTGAGAAAATTCCCTTAGTGAATTTGCACAGGGCCTTCCATTATTTTTTCTATTAGCCCAAACATCTAGAGTTTGAATTTGTCGACATCTTTGAGTCCAACTATCCTGCTTAATAGGGTTATTATGTCTTGAACATCTTGAATAAATTATGACCTTAAGATTTTCTTCATCTGCTTTGTAAGCTTCTCCCTACACCATGTCGTATTCATAAACTTCATGTTTTTTCTTCTACATTCAAGTACATTATGGCTAGGACCTATATATTCAATAGATTCATATGTTTGAATGTGGGGATCCAAAATGTGTATACAATACCCTTTGTAGAGAGGTCTTCATATACTCTTACCTCTTTCTCAATGACCCTCTTGTTTGGGTCATACAAGTTCATGCATTGTAGTACCAGTTCAAGAGCATCCATTTCCAGGGGAACCCTCCTACCAAATACAATCCACTTGAAATGATATTCTTAGCGCACTGAGAGGCACCCTCTTTTTCGAATCCATATAGTGAATTCATGATTATTGAATCCTCCTAGGTGGGTATCTATAACTGTCCCACTGGCTGATACAACCTGTGAAATGAGGAATTTAAATTCCTCGTCTATTTTATTCTTCCTTTAAGTGCTCATAATCCTCTTGATTTCTTGTATTATTATCAAATATGTGCCTTGTGTGTGAGTTAGGGTTAAATTCAAATTATCCATTTTCAATATTTCATAAGTTATTTAATCATGACATTTACAGTCTGTAATTAGGTTAAATTCCTTAAAAAAAATCAACATTTTAGTGACCTAACCAGTGGTAATTTCGTTTAACTTGACTCATGCATGCATGAAAGATTTAACAAAAAATCAATTACTAGAAGAATACCTAGTTTCGCTGATGATATGGTTGTCTGAACATAGCTCAAAACCCTTGGTGGCTATGTTCTTCAGCTTTTTGAGACCTAACTTTCTTTGCATGCCACAATATTGGTTTTAATTCTTTTATGTAATTTCAAGTGAGTAATCTTGTGCAAGGTAGAGTGTTACGAAAGAAACTACATGCTTGAGGTGGTGCCAAGTATGTGTACTATTTTCCACCTTCATTAATTTATTTTTTTATGCATTAATTATCTTGACTAAAGGTAGACTCATGGTGGATTAGGGTTCAAATTACAAAGTCCTTGGTTCCTATACAGGGGCCCACCATTTGAGAGAAAAGTGGCATAAATGACTGGCATGGCACACTTACGTGTCAATTTAATTCTTATGAGGGGAAAGGCCTTGGGGGAAACACCCATTTTGGAAACTTAACAATTAATAACTAATCAAGGTTTGAATCATCTAACACTGGACTTTGAAGAATTACTTAGAGTTGGGAATTTTACCCATCAGGTTCATGAGAACTAGGCACAAGGAATACCCAAGATCGGGTGCAAGCAAGGCCAAATTGGTTTGAAACAAAATTTATGAAAAAAAATTTGGTCACTGGTTCTAAAGAAAAGAAAAGGCACTATCGGGCTAGCTAGGAAAGAGGGGAAACACACACACATCAGGACAATTTTATCCAGATGACAACTTACCTGGAGCAAAAATTGGCCAAGCAAAAAGTGAAACTTGTAGAAGATACAACATCCTTATAGAAATGACATTGATACCTGGGACCTGAGGATCCGGTGGGGTCGATAAGGTCAGGAAAAGATTTTCAAAAAGTTCAGAAAAATAAGAACTTAAGCGGGGGGGCAGGAAAGTTGGATCAAGAACTCACCATTTTACCATTTCCTCCAAAATAAGCACACCAAAGCAAGTGAAAGCAAAGGAAGGGAAAAGAAGTAGCAAAAAAAAAGGGGGTCCACATTTTGTTGAAGAGAAAAATGGGGCATGTTGTGAGACCACACAACATAAAGCTTTGATGAAATTTAATATTTTTGAGGCTATGGTTGAAAATGAAATTGGATCATATATCAAATGCCTAAGGTCTGATAGAGGTAGCGAGTTTAATTCTAATGAGTTTTAAGAATTGTATGAATAATATGGAATCAAAAGGTCATATTTAGCCAGGAACTCCTCAAAAAAATTGACTGATTGAAAGAAATAATAGAATAGTTCAAGAAATGAATAAGAAAATTCTAAATGAAGCTAATTTCCTTGATGTATGTTGGACAAAATTAGTTCATACTGCTATACATATCCTTAATAAAGGACTAATGAGAGTAAACAATTGCAAGAAACCATATGAGTTATGGTATGGAAGAATTGCATTTGTCAAGAATTTCAAAATATTTGGAAGCAAATGTTACATTAGATGGGATGAAGATAAACTGGGCAAGTTTGAATCTAGATTAAATGAAGGTATCATTTTTGGATACTCATCAAGGAGCAAGGAATACAAATTCTACAATAAGAGACTACACAATATTGTTGAGAGTATAAATGTAAGAATTAATGAAGATCTACATCATTTACCATTAGTTAAAAATAAATATTTTGAATAATTAGCCAATACAAAATAAGAAGATGAAAGTACAATGAAGAATATGAAAATGTAGAAGAAGCATCTAAAAGAGAAAATGCAAAATCTCTAGCTAAGTATGTTCAAGAAAATCATTCTAAAAATCATATTATTGGAGACAATAATGATGGAGTTATGACTAGGAGAAGATTAGCAAGAATGAATGAACAGGTAATTTGTTCTACTGTCCAAAATTGAGGCTAAAAATTTCATGGAGGTTGGCAAATATGAGAACTAGATTAATGCAGTGGAAGAAGAACTACATCATATTGAAAATAATGATACTTGGGAACTTGTTCCAAGACCTAAGGATAAGAATGTAGCTAGAGCTAAGAGGGTATTTAGAAACAAATTGAATGAAGTTGTGAAGGTAATGATAAATAAGGAAATACTAGTTTTTAAAGTATATGCTTAGGTAGAAGGTATCAATTTTGAAGAAAAAATTTCTTGTGTGGTCAGATTGGAAGCAATTGGGGTGTTCTTGGTATAGTCAATCTATAATAATTTCAAAGTATATCAAATATATATCAAATCATAATTTTTCAATGGAAATCATGAAGAGGAAGTATATATTGTGCATCCTAAAGGATTTCAATTGTTTGAGAATGAGGATTATGTCTACAAATTAAAAAATGCAATGTATGGACTAAAACAAGCCCCTAGGGATTGATATTATTTATTGGACAAGTACCTACAACAACAACGATTTAAAAGAGGGATCATAAATAGCAATATTTACATCAAGATAACAGGTGAGTATCCATTAATTATTTTTGTCTATGTTGATGAAATTACTTTTAGTGACAGTAATGACAAGATGTGTAAGGAGTTCGTAGAAGAGATGAAAAAATAATTTGAGATGTTTATTATTGGTGAATTATCATTTTTTTGGTTTACAAATTGCTTAGTCAGATAAGGGTATTTTCATATCACAAACCAAGTATGTCAAGAAATTTTTGAAGAAGTTCAAGATGGAAGACTATAAGCTATTTAGTACACCAATGGTGACATGATGTAAGCTGAGAAAGGATGATGAGTCACCTAAAGAAGATCAAACTCTATATAGGTCAATGATTGGAAGCTTGTTCTATTTGACTACATTTATACTTAACATTATGCAAGTAATGTGCATGGTAGAAATATTTCAAGAATCACCTAAAAAAACATATGTAAAGGCAGTAAAGAGAATTTTTAGATATTTGAAAAATACTATTGATTATGGTTTGTGGTATCCCAAAGGTGATGATTTTACTTTAGTAGATTACGTAGATGTTGATTAGATAGGAAGTGTTGATGAAAAATGAATTATAGTGGTGGAGCATTCTTTCTTGGAGATAAAATTGTGTCATGGCTAAGCAAGAAACAAGATTGAATATCCTTTCCAACAATAGAAGTTAAATATATTGTTGCAACATCATGTTGTATCCAAGTGCTTTGGATGAAACCAAATTTGAAGGATATAAAGGTTGAGTATAATGAACCTATTCCTACTTTTTGTGATAATACAAAGTATAATTAATATTTCAAAGAATATAGTGATGCATTCAAGGAAAAACCATATCTCAATAAAACATCATTATTTAAGAGAAAAGGTTGCAGATCAGGAAGTCAAATTAGAACATAT
This sequence comes from Sequoiadendron giganteum, assembly GCA_007115665.2. Taxonomy (NCBI): domain Eukaryota; kingdom Viridiplantae; phylum Streptophyta; class Pinopsida; order Cupressales; family Cupressaceae; genus Sequoiadendron; species Sequoiadendron giganteum. The sequence goes on along the minus strand of CM021104.1, from coordinate 519,471,787 downwards.
GGTTACTAAAGATCAGATTACAAATATCTTTACAAAACCTCTTCACAAGGAGACATCTGAGTATCTCAGACACAAGCTATGAGTGGCAACTCCTTCCTTTTAGTGAGGACCTAGATGAAGAATAGGTTCGGAGGGAGTACTTACTTACTCTGCCCCTTGAGTATTTCCCTTAAGGAGAGTGTTGCAAAGTGTTTCAATTAACAGTGTTATAATTGTTGATCAACAAAGAAATAAGATCAAAAGGGGAGTACTATGGAATGAGTATTGTTGTATTCCTTTACCATTTATGTCAAAGGGGGATCATTATAGGAAGAGTTGGAGAATTGAATAAAGGGGGAGAGAATTTAGTTTGTGTTGCCATCAATGATAAAGGGGAGATTGTTACAAATTATTGGCATTGATGTCAAAAGGGAAAATGGTTGTCATTGATGTCAAGTGCTCTAAGATTGATATTTTTGCATTGATTTGGTATGCTCATGTCTGCATGTTGTGATGGTTGTTTGGATAGGATTTTTAATCATGCTAGGTTAGGTTTTTGTGCTCTTGGTAGGTTTTTATCCCTAGCTCCCTTAAACCTTGAGTGATTTTCCCAGTCATTTACTTTATGTTCTAAATCACCATTGACTGATTATTGATAGTTTTCAATTGCTTAAGTTATTACTCAAGCCCTTTTGCATCGTTGTTCACTTCCCTACTCATGTGTCCAAGAATTTTTTAAAGGTGGTATCTACACTACTATTGGATAAAGGATATTATAAGGGTGAGTGTATCTTGATTTAAATATACACCATTTTTTTATGTTGTGAAAAGGAATATCGACGCTCCAAATTCAAATATACTAAATAGATAGTTCTTGGTTTGAATATTTGAAATTACACAAGCTAACATGGTAGTGATATGAAAGAATTTTCACAGGCTAACTTCTCCTTCATCAATGATTTTGATTTTTGGTCCAAGTCAACATTGCAATATTATCTTTCATCCAAGATTAGTATTTAAGAAAATTGTTTCATAATTTTGAAAATTTGGTGAATAGTACAAAACTATGACTGTACATGCATGATGTAATGCCCCGCCAAGTAACCTTAAAGGAAGTTGCAATTAACATCTTAAGTGAACCAATTTTTTTTTAATAAAGTGCATTTAACATACACATTCACTTACTAATTAACAACAACCTCTAAGGCTACAAGGTTAGGATTACTTAAACCCACACATACATATTACATATAACCATACAAATGAGCTAACAAGTACAACTCAATCACCATACAAATATAAATCAAGTACAACACCAACATCATTGACATAGGTCACATTGCTTCCAGACATAATATTAATCAAGTATGTTCACAGAACCATACACATAAAACAATTAACAACAGTTGTCCTAGATAGAGTGTCATCACATAGTAGTCATGAGATCTCCTCTAGGCATCCTTCATAGGCTTTGGTAATCCTGGTGGCCTCAACCGAATCCCGTCCCTCATACTCACTCATGCAACATCATATACCTCTCGTACTGACAAGATAAATGACTATGCCATTCCAAGCCTTCTCACTCATCCCAAGTCTAAACGAGCCCTTGTGTCTATGAGTGAGGATTAAATTATCTTGATTAATGTGAATGCATCCTAATCATGTAAGTACATTAATTTAATTATCACTTGATTAACTCACTTCTTAAGGTTGCCCGGTTTACCACTTTGGGCTCCGACCCCTAACAAAAGCCACTCTTCTATTCGACAACACACACCCAAACAATCCACCAAGGGAAATACAAGTGCATACAAACAAGGCATCATAATCCACTCCAACACAATGAGGAACAAATGATAGAACTCACTCCAGCCATCTTGGAGGCCACAAACACATAGTCCACTCCTTTTACAAGAGGCACACCCCAAGGGGAAACAACTAGATGGCATAAAGATTCAACAACCCTTATCCTCAAAGTTCTTTTGGAAGACTTATAATTTAGGATTAACACTAAATCCCAAAACCCACAATGCAACTTGACGACATAGCAACAAAAGCATTCAAGTCATTAATCAAATCTAATATTTGGATTTCCTAAATCCATACTCATTCAATAGGTAACATTAACAAGGTCAAAGACACACTTATAGGGTTAACACAAATAATCATATACCCATATTTCTATTTCCATTATAGGAAATCTTGAACAGTTTAAACTCACATCCCGTTTGCGAAACACGAGCAAAAATATAACAAACAGACAATCATGAGGATCTTACTATTTTTAGATATACTAAATCCATATCTCATTCAAATTCTACTCACAATAAAACAAACTATTGCCCTTTCGAAATAATTGAAATAACTAAATAAATGCCTTTAATTTACAATAAAAGATAGACTAGTTCAAGTAATTTAAATCAAATTCATTGTTTCCTTTTAAAGCTAACATAAATCCTCTATAATAATTCTTTTCAATTTTCTAACTTTAACCTTATATTTCTTCTAGTTCAACAACACACTATGTTAATTTCCTCTAATAGTTTCCTTTCCAAACTCTTATTGCATACATCTATTTATTCAAACCATTAAATATCCATTCTCAACAAATGAATTGCTCAAATAGAAAATAATTAAATTAAAGTAATTAATTGTCTCTTCATAATAATCAATTCCTAAATTTATTTTTAATACAACATTCAACTATTGCAAACAATCTTTTCAATTTTCTATCCAGAGTCTATGTCTCTTCAACTATCCATTTAAAACATGCAATTTTATCGATGTATAAAAATTATATTTTGGCTTATCTATTTAACCATGCATTCATATTGTTTCTAATTAAATCTCATTAATTAAACAAACATTTAAATATAAATATTTATATAGTTTCATCAATATATTTAAATATCCTTTTCCTTATCAATTTTGACCCTACATTCAAAACTTATCTTTTTAAAATTTTCATGCAAGCTAAATTACATGCACTTAAATAAAACAAGGTGAATACTGATTGAAAATGCTCATGGATATATATACATCTCAATATATTTTCTTCAATCATATTAACAAAATAAATATTTCCTTTTAAATCAAGTAATTACTTCTATTAAATTAAAAATATCTTTCTCTATACATTTTCCATACATACTAATCATTTCTTTTAGAACACCAATAATACCTAATTTGCAAACAACAGAATAAAATAAAATATTATTTATTCTCTCCCCTCTGTTTTGCTTCTTGTGTGTTTGCTTTATGCTATGTTTGGGATGCAACTACTATTATACTGGACACACCTGGTTGTTTGTGTTTTGATCGCTACTATTGTCACATGCATTATGGAATTATGTGATGGTTAATCTATTCTTATCTTGTATTTACTTATGTTAAATGAATGTCATTCTTGAGTTATTTAATGCAATGTAATTTAGATGATGTATGTTAATGGGAATTAAGTAATCTCGGTTACGTAGCCTTAGGGGAGGTTGTCAATTATAGGTGAACATGTATGTTTAATTCACTTTAAATTAAAAAAAAAAATAGTTTTGCATTTGTAGTGAATTGAAACTTCCTCTAGGGTTGCGTGGTGGGGCATTACACATGAGTGATTTTTTTGAGCCTATTCATGATTTATCTTTTATAGAAGAATTATCTTGGGTGAAGAAGAGTAGAGTACGAATGTGAAGAAATCAAATTGATCAAGCATAAATATGCAAATTCATTTTATGAGAATTTATAATATAAAATTGTCTATAATCTTTTTGTAATCATTTTAGTGTATTTTGAGGTTGACGCCTCTTATTTCATGTGAGGTGGGTGCCTCTTGTTCTTTGATTTGGTGCTTATTTTGTGGGATTGGTGTCTCCAATGGATTGGTGACTATAAAATTATTTGTAATATCTAAATTCTCCTATGAGGTTGGATTTGGGCAGTAGATCCAAACATCTTTTCTCACTGTGGTTTTTTCCTTTTGGGTTTCCACATAAATTTGGCATTATCTTGTGTTTATTACTTTCATTATTTTTTTGATGTTTTAATATTCAATGAGTAAAATTAAAATTTAATTATATATCGATTCACCCCCCTCTTAGTATATTTGTGTGTTCAATATTTATGAAACTCTAGAACTTGTCTACAAAGTTCTGACAAAATCAATTTGTCACTTGGATACCTATGTAACTTATATGGTGCTTTGTGTAAATTTCAACCACCTTAGTATAGGTAAATTTCTTGAATTAGATGTACCAATTCCCTTAATTATTCAAATTGAAGGTTTTTTCTACACATATCCTTTTAGAAAAATAATTTTCCAATCATATTGTTATAGCAAAGATAAATGTATAATTGACAATGGAATAATTATTTTTACTTTTTTAAAGCTCCAAATAGAGATAGTGATGTTATACTTTTGTTTCTCTCATTTGGGGAGAACCTACTCTTTTAAGTCCTAGAAAACTAGCTTGGTAAGACAAGTACAACAAATATAAAATCATGTGGAATTTGGAGGTCTCCAACACATAAATCAATTGATCATACATAAATTGTCATTGATCAAGGTACCCTAGTCAATTTTGTTCTCATCATTATCTTCAAGGTATAGTATCACATCCAATGATGAAAATATTTGGCACTAGAATATTCATACACTTTTATTAGGAGTGTGATAAAATATTTTTCACCTTCCTTGAATTCACTTTTACGTTATTCATTTTCCATATTTTATGCAATCTTCCAAGGAACAAGAAGGAGGTGGCTATTGATTATATATGTAGTCCATCTATTACTCTTCTCATTGGATTTTAAGGCCTTATTTAGGGTAAATTCATCATATTTGGCATAAGTTTTATGGCCAAATACACTCTCTACCATTTATGCAATGATGTTTAGTACCACTTTCCTTAAGGGACCAAATATCTTCTTATGCCTCTATTTGTAGTGTTGGGCATAGTTTAACAACAATTATAGAGATTGTATTGACATTAGAAAAAAATTCTCCTCTACTAACCTTGAATTTTCTATACATCATGCCAAATTAGTTATGCCTCCTTCCTTATATATCCTTTACAAGAATTATTCAATGTCCACATGTCTAAGATCTACGTCTCCAATCTCATTGTATGGAAAGAGCATTTTGTTTGGATGATGATATCCTTTGAACTTATACTATATATTTTACTACTCACCTTGCATATTTATTGCAATATTCAAATAAAAATATCATGAATAATCTTATAAAAACCCCTTTCCAAGAATAAAACTTAGCTATTATTTTAATGAATTCCATTATTAGGCTTTGAGAAACTCCCATATTCTATATCAATCAATATTAAATGCTTGGAATCCATACTTAGGAAACTTTAGAAAATCTTATTAGGGATAGGGCTTTAGGTGTACCCCTTATCACATATATAACAAATCATTCATATAGGAATTTCCATGATGACCCGATCTCATATAGTTTTATATAATATTATTCATTGGGGATCAAGGATTGGGATTATCATTACAATTTCACTTATGGTAACTTGAATTTTTGGGAGAATGTTATTTAATATGAAAACGTTTTTTGTTTGAGGTTTAGAAGTATCTCTTGATGCATTCTTCATAGGTAGTTAGAAACAAAGGTGGAATCCCAATAGCTAATGGTTGAAAAATTTATCAATATTTGGAGTGAGATGTTGGGGATCAAGGACCAAGAAGGATTTGATGCACACACCACTAGTGGCATTCTGGTAAGGTGGACTCTAGATCATTGATGTTTGAAATACTTAATTAATTCTAAATAAAAACATCATGGATCGAGGATTGGGGATGACCTATAACCTTAATCCAAAATAAATCAAATCTCATCATGAGATTTTGAACATGAAATGAAGAAAAATAGGTTGCATTAGTAAAATGGAGAAATGAACAATGCACCTATCTTCATTGTTTCACTCAATTATGAGGGCTATAATGTGCAAATGAGTTACAAAAATAAATCCTAACCTAAATACTAGTAAAAAGGAAATTTTAAGAAGGTCAAATGCTATGTACCTGTTGCAAAAAGTGATTTTTTGAGCCTCACTAAGGACTTATTCGCCCTATGGTGAATGGGTCTTGGCTAGGGTTCTAAAAAATCAATTTCTCAATTTTATTCTTCAATGTATACACTCCCAAATCCTAGTCGAAGACTATCAGAAACTCGAAAATAAATCTTGTAGCACAATTTTTTTTATTTTGCAAGAAAGGTGACAACTTTTACAACTTTGAAACTTTGCAACCTTTACTCTCCAAATGTTCTTCAACCTAAAACCTACAATCATGCATGAAAGGAAAGAAAATGTTGTTTGTTAGAGAATAGGGGTTTGCCTTCGTCAAACCCCATTTTGGTAATTAAACCTTGAAATGAAACAATGCATAAAGGAATGATGAATGAACACACAATGTCACAACTCACCACACCTTAATTGAAACCTTGGATAAAAAATCTACAATCTTGCATGAAGTGGCCTCAATGAGTGTAGATCTTAATCACAACACTTGATTAGAAACAATGCCTTAAATATTATTGATTTGATCTTCAATGCTACATCACAACATTAGCTCAACAACATGCTTGATGCACTATGCTTTTGACATGAGAAATGACTCTTGATTTTTGCAATAAACTTCTACAAATCTTCCCTTGAATGCCTTATAAATGCTCTTGAATGATCTTGAATGCTCTTTCTTTTGATCTCATGAAGTCACATAAAAATTCTAGGATGAACTTAGTGAAATAGCCTTATATTTATACTTATCATTAAATCTTGAAATTCAAATAACACAAGACGACATCAGATCTAAGATTTCAAATCATTAAAATACCGTCAAAAACATATACCAAGGGGGGGTCCTAGGTCTACATGAGGACCCATTTTCCATGTGGAAAATGGTGAAAGGAAAGCAGAGTGCGAAATACACCTTCCTAATGCTAAACTTCAACAAAGAGAAGCAAATAAAAAATTTAAAACTTTACAATTATAGTTCACTTAAGATGCACATATGATTAAAAGAATAGACAATCAAGAAAGAATACCGGATTTTATGTGGGAAAACCATCTCGGGAAAAAAACCCACTCACCAAAGTAGAGATCTCTTATATTACAATAAAAATGTCAATTACATACAAGTTCACAGAGTTGTGCTCTCATAGGTGTTTCTCCAGTTCTAAAACCAACAACATAAAATTACAATTACTTCGAGCATTCACACAGTCACAATTCCTAAATACACAATACAATGCACTACCACATTCAATACAGACTTCACAAGTGTCTCAGGAAGACCGACGTTCCAAATCCCATACCAAAAAAATGATCACTAACCAACTCAACCATCGCTACCTTCTACCTCCATCAAAATCCCATCAGAATGTCGAAGGGATGACAAACCATGTCTCTCTGAATTCCCTTTGTCATATCGACATGTATACCAGTTCACCACAAGCCACTCATATTGACCTTCATGGGATAGCATGTTTACCACTATACCACACCGCTACAAGCCATCTCATGGGCTACCGTGGGATGGCGGTATAGCTCACACTATCACAATCCATCTCACAGGCTATCGTGGGGTAGCAGTATGGCCCACACTATCACAATCCATCTTCTTAGACTGTTGTGGGGTGAAGGTAACCACCACTCTACCACCAGCCAGTTCTTGAATCAATGCGGCATTGTGGGTTAGGAATCCTCCCACACTACCACATAGGCTAATAAAGACCACCATGATATGGTAGGTAACACTACCAGAATGCACCCCTGCACCTTGTGGTACTGTGGTGAATGCTAAATGAAAACCTTATGGAAGTCTGAGAACTGATCTAGGGTTTCAACAATGAGTTTGACATAGAAATTCTCAACATTCTCCCACTTGGTGAAGAACTCACTAAGTCCCTTCCAATGCTTGAAGTCACTGAATATTCTAGGCCCCAAGGCCCATCGAATTAGTGCACCATTTGAACTTATATGTGCTCATAGGCTTTATCAATGCATTACCATCATTTTCCAAAGTATCAACATTTTCTAGACTAATATTTTCATCCTCCACCATATCACACACAAAGTGGTAATGCATGCCAATATGTTTCATCTTGACATGGAAAGTTGGATTTTTTGCCAAACAAATGGCACTCTGACTGTCACAACAAATAACAATCTACCCTGCATCAAAACCAATATCAAAACACAATCTTCTAAGCCAAATAGCTTCCTTATAGGTGTGATTTACTACCATGTACTCAGCCTCAATAGTGGATAAAGTGACTATAGCCTACCACTTGGTCATCTAGCTAATTGCACCACCGAACAATGTGAATACATATCCACTAGTGGATATTCTACTGTCAATGTCCCCTACCCAATTAGAATCCACATATCCATGAATGCTAACTAAACTCTGACATCTAGTAGAGTAACCATGATTCAATAAGGCATACTCAGAAGTACCCTTCAAACACCTGAAAACTCTCTTCACAACATCCCAATACGGCCTTCCTAGATTAGCCATAAACTAACTAAGAACTCCCACTACTTCGGCAATGTCTGCCCTAGTATATACCATTGCATAAATTAAACTGCCAACTACACTTGCATAAGGCACCCTGGTCATGTCCTCCATCTCAGTAGGAGATTTTGGACAATATTCAACAGATAGTTTCATTCCCTGCAACACTAGAACAACTAATTTATTGTAATCCACCATATTAAACCTCTCTAAGATAAAATTTATATACTTGCTCTAGCTAAGCCAAAGTTTTCTATTTCCCCTATCCCTTTTGATTTCCATCCCCAAAATATACCTAGTTGAACCTAGGTCTCATTTCAAACTATGTTGACAATTGAGATTTCAATTTGAAAATCATACCCTTACTATTCCCAATGAACATGTCATCCACATACAGAGCAATAATAAGAAGACAACCATTTTCAGATTTAAAGCACACACAATGATCAAAATTTTATCTCACAAAACCCAAAGACAACACATAGGTATCAAACTTTTGGTACCACATTCTAGGTGACTACTTCAAACCATATAGATATTTCTTTAATTTGAAAACTAGGTTTTCTTTACCTTTTTCAATGAAGTGCTCTAGCTAGGACATGCAAATTTCTTCCTCCATATCACCATGAAGAAACAGTATCTTCACATCCATCTGCTCAATTTCTAAGTCATATGTTGTTGCAAGTGACAAAAGGAATCTGATAGATGCCAACTTAGCTACAGAAGAAAATATTTCTCCATAATCAATCCCCTCCACCTAGGAATATCCTTTCATGATCAACATTTCTTTATTCTTCTCAACAGTACCATCTAGACCGATCTTCTCAAACACCCATTTGCATCCAATAGGCTTTCATCCTTTAGGAAAAGTTACCTGATCCCACATTTCATTCTTCTTCAATGATGTCATTTCTTCATTCATGGCTTCCAACCAAGAATCTGGATCAAACATCCCATAGCCTATATGAGAGTCCTAGGCTCATCAGTGTTAGCAATCAAAGCATAGGCACAAGTGGAATCCAACATAGAATAACCAAATCTTTCAGGTTGCCACTTATCACATGTAGAACTCCTCATACATAGAGGTTGAGGTTCTTCATCTTGTTCAAAACTTTTAGAGCTACTTGAGCTCTCCTCATTAACAGGTCCACTAGGAGTACATAGTTCATCCTTATCTGGAGTAAGAGGAAATTCAACTAGCTCCTTGTTTTTTGTTTCTTTCACCTCTAGTTGTAGATCAACTGTAGAAGGTTTTAGCTCACAGAAGATCACACTTCTACTATACAAAAACTTCTTTGTAACTAGGTTCCAAAGATTTTACCCTTTCACACTGATGCCATAACTAATGAAGATACACTTCACTATCTTGTTCTCTAGTTTAGATCTCTTTTCACTATGCACATATGCATGCACATCATAGCCAAAGACTCTAACGTGTCTCAATGAGGGATTCTTACCAGACCATGCTTCTATAGGTGTCTTGTCCACGAGCATCAAAGTGCGAGATCTATTAATCAAATAACATGTTGTAGCTATATCCTCAACCCAAAACTTCTATTCCAAACCCACATTACTCAACATACTTCCCGCTCGTTCCATCAATGTTTTTGATGAAAAGGGAGGCTCTCCCTTTCAAATATGATCACAAAACCTCACAAAGTACAACATGCAAAGGCTGAAAATACATAATATGAATAGAAATAGGAAGAGAAAATCTACAACTTTTATCATCTTCAAACATGCAAAAGATTACAAATATTTGAAGCTCATGGGCTCCTCTACAATCTCACATGCAACACCTGCAACAAAACTTGTCTTCAACAATCTGGTGCAATTCTGGCAGCATTTCAGTATGCAAACTCCACTTCTCCAATCCCCCTTTCTCCAAATGAAAAAGAATGAATAAATAGAGAATAAGGGAAGATAAAACAAACCATGGTTTTCCAAAACCATCAAAAAAACCTCCTTGAAGAAAGTATGCCTCTCCTTGGGATTCTTGAAAATATGAGATAAGACATGTGGCAACATATATTTCAACCTCTCTTGGGCACCTAGACTTTCCACCAATCAAGTTTGGGAAGTTATAACATCTTACACCTCTTATAGATTCCTTACAGTCTGTCATAATGATGGTTGCATGCAAAGGCATGCAAGCAACATGCAATATTCCTTTGGCAGCCCACTTTATGAAAAAACATGAAACATGTACACACATTTATGACCTCTTTTGACCTCCTCCAAAGGTGGGATTCCCAAGGAATTATCCCTTTAAAAATTACAGTTATCAAGTTACCAGAGGGTAATTTCCCATCAAATTTACATTACATTTTCACCCCGTGGGAATTTACAATGTTTGAAATGAAAAATATTATTTTCTAACACCTAAGCCCTTATTAAAATCAAACAAAGAAAAATTAAATATTTTTGGTGACATAGGATTGCTAGTACACCATGGATGCTCCTGCATCAGACACCCTAAGCCCTTATTAAAATCAAACAAAGAAAAATTAAATATTTTTGGTGACACAGGATTGCCAGTACACCATGAATGCTCCTGCATCAGACTCCCAAGGTAGAAGAAAAGTGACCCTGTCACTTCTAAAGGGGTAAACCAAAAAATTCAACTTTAGCTTTTGACAACCAAGATAAGTCCTCAATAGGCCTCCCAAACCACTTGACGAAGTACTCAAAGTATTTCATGTGCCTTGTACTCCTGCTCACTCTATTGGCCAAAATTACCTCTATTTTCCCCTCATCTGAAGTAGGTGCTAGTATATGAATTGTTTCACTTATGGTACCTTCATCACTTTCAGCTTCATGAAACTTTGTTAGATCAGAAATATTAAATATAGGTGAAATATTAAGTCCACTAGGCAACTCTACTTCATATACATTACTTGAATCATGCCTACTCACAATTCGGCAAGGCCCAAACTTCTTCAATTTTAGCTTGTTATAGGTACCAACTGTAAATATTTCTTTCTCAAGTGTACCATTACCTCATCACCAACCTAAAACTCCTTATGTCTCCTCTTCAAATCAGCCTTGTACTTGTACTGAAATTTCATTTTGTTGATGTGATTTTGTACCTCCTCGTGTATGCTCTTTATATGTTCAACAAAGTCCTCTGCTTCTACACTCTTCTTATCAACATTATCCATATTTTTCAGATTTGAAACAAATCTTGGGCTGCTTCCATAAACAATTTGGAATGGATATTTACCTATAATTCTATTCACCGATTTTTTATATGCAAATTCTACTTGAGGTAGAATCAAATCCCACCCTTTTGGCTTATCTCCAACTAGGCATCTCAACAAATTATCCAAGCTTATGTTTACCACCTCTGTTTGACCATCTATTTGTGGATGGTAGGCTAAACAAAACTTCAAATTAGTCTTCATCTTCTTCCATAAGGTCCTCCAAAAGTACCCCAAAATTTTTGTATCTCTATTTGAAATAATGCTCTTTGGAAGACCATGTAATCTCACTATTTCCTTGAAGAACAATTCTGTAACATTCACAACATCATTGGTCTTCTTACATGGAATAAAATGAGCCATCTTGAAAAATCTATGTACTACAACAAATATTGAATCGTGTCCCCTTTGAGTCCTTGGCAAACCCAAAATAAAATCCAAACTAATCTCCTCCCATGGCCTCTCAGGTACTGGTAATGGCTGATATAAACCCGTGTTTTGACTAGTTCTTTTTGCTACCTGACAAATCCTACAACCTTGCACAAAGTTTCTGATATATTTTTGCAACTGAGGCCAATAATATTTCTCTCCAACAAGTGCTATGGTTTTATCAAAACCGAAATGTCCTGCAAGTCCTCCACTATTTTTTTCCTTAATCAAATTTACTCCCATTGAAATTCTAGGAATACACTTGTTACCTTTGAACAACATACCATCTTGGATTAAATAACCCAACCACTTGGTCCTATCACCAAAAAAGGCTCTTTTCAAGCCTTCCAAGCCTCTCCAAAATATGGATCCTCCTCATACAACTCCTTGAACTCATTGAATCCAACAACTTCAACCTGCATTTCAATCAACAAACCCTGTCTTCTACTCAAATCATCTATAACCTTGTTAGACTTCCCACTCCTATGTTTCAAAAAATTTTTATAAATTTGAAATAACTCTACCCTTTTCATATGCCTCTGATTCAGCTTCCCTTGACTACTCAAATACTGAAGTGCTTGATGATCAATAAATAAAACAAATTCCTTAGGCAAAAGATAGTGTCTCCACTTTTTTAATGCTTGTACAATGACATAAAATTCCTTATCATACACTGAATATTTTCTTTTTGCATCATTTAACTTCTCACTAAAGTAAGAAATGGGTTTACCTTCTTGACTTAGAATAGCTCCAATAGCATTACCACTTGCATCACAATCAACTTGGAATACCTTGTTGAAATCAGGAAGTGCTAAAACAGACTGCTTGGTCACCTTTGCCTTCAACAAATAAAAACTTCTTATTGCTCATTTAGTCCATCTGAAATATCTCTTATCTCTTATCATGGTCTTAGTTAGTGGTACAAAAATACTACTGAAACTCTAATAAACTTTCTATAAAAACTTGCCAAACCATGAATTGATCTCAGCTCGGTGGCACTTCTAGGTGTAGGCCATTCTAAAATAGCTTTCACCTTTTCTGGGTCCATCTTGAGACCTTCTCCTAAAACAACAAAACCCAAGTATACCAACTCTCTCTTCATAAAGCTGCACTTTTTCAAGTTAATGAGAAACTTTTTTTCCTTCAACTTTTCAAAAAAAAATCTGATATGCATCAAATGCTCCTCTAGTGCCTTACTAAATATCAATATGTCATCTAGATAAAAAATAACAAATCTTCCCAAAAACTCTTTCAGTACTTCATTCATCAACCTCATAAAGGTACTAGGATCATTGGTTAGTCTAAAAGGCATGACCAACCATTCATACAAACCTTCCTTGGTCTTGAAATTTTTTCCACTCATCACCTTCTCAGATTTGTATTTGATGGTAACCACTCTTCAAGTCAATCTTTCATCCATTCTGGGTAATGGAAATCTATATTTGATGGTGATCTTATTGATATCCCTTGAATCCGTTCACATCCTCTATTCTCCTCCTTTCTTTGGTGCCAAAATAATAGGTATTGCACATGGACTTAGACTCTCTTGAATCAAGCCTTTCTGCAACAATTCTTGAACTTTCTTGTTCAACTCCTCACTCTTGATTGGAGAAATTCTATGGATTTCTTTATTCAGAAAACAATATCTTGGTATTAGATCAGTTTGGTGACTTATCTTCCTCATGGGTGGTAGCCCCTCAAGTGCATTGTCAAAAACAATCCCTTAAAATTCTTGCAACAAATCTGCAATCTCCACTGGAACATCTTCCACATTTTCACAGTTAGACTTAGGAATAAAAAAAAAAAACACTTTTTCATGTTTCATTCCATCTAGGAATTTCTTTTCATCAACTAAAC
>CM021104.1:519404351-519455727 GCA_007115665.2 Sequoiadendron giganteum | reverse complement strand
CTGATCACAAAACCTCATAAAGTACAACATGAAAAATCTGCAAATACATAATATGAATAGAAATAGGAAGAGAAAATCTGCAACTTTTATTATCTTCAAACATGCGAAAGATTACAAATATTTGAAGCTCATGGGCTCCTCTACAATATCACATGCAAAACCAACAACAAAACTTGTCTTCAACAATCTGGTGTGATTCTAGCAACATTTTGGTATGAAAACTCCACTTCTCCAATCCCCCTTTCTCCAAATGCAAAAGCATGAATAAATAGAGAATAAGGAAAGATAAAACAAACCATGGTTTTCCAAAACCATAAAAAAAACCTCCTTGAATAAAGTACGCCCTCCTTGGGATTCTTGAAAATATGACATGATACATGTGGCAACATGCATTCCAACCTCTCTTGGGTGCCTAGACTTTGCACCAATCAATTTTGGGAAGTTATGACATCTTACACCTCTTACACATTCCTTACAGCCTATCATAATGGTGGTTGCATGCAAAGGTATGCAAGCAACAAGAAATATTCCTTTGGCAACCCACTTCATGACAAAATATGACACATGTACATACATTTATGATCTCTTTTGACCTCCTCCAAAGGTGGGACGTCCAAGGACTTATCCATTTACAAATTACAGTTACTAAGTTGTCGGAGGGTAATTTCCCATCAAATTTACATTACATTTTCACCCCATGGGAATTTACAATGTTGCAAATGAAAAATATTATTTTCTAACACCTAAGCCCTTATTAAAATCAAACAAAGAAAAATTAAATATTTTTGGTGACACAGGATTGCCAGTACACCATGGATGCTCCTGCATTAGTTTTATTCATCCTTTCCACAACTCTATTTTGTTGTGTTGTGTATGGAGTTATTTTATGCATTTTAATTCCATGGTCCTTGCAAAACTTATCAAAATCTACTCAACAAAACTCACCACCATTATCTATCCTAAAACATTTAATTTTTCTACTAGTCTAGTTTTCAACCAAGGTTTTAAATTCCTTAAACTGACTGGAAACTTTAGTTTTACTTTTGAGAAAATAAACAAATGTCCTCGAACAGACATCTATGAAAGACACAAAATAAATAAATTTCAAAAATGAAGGTACATTAACTGGACCAAACACCTTTTACCAGGAGACTTTGATCTGCCCTCTTACTTGGATTTGGACTTCTTGCCCTTCTTCTTGTCTTTCTCCTTTTATCTAACTCGAACAGTAAGGGCGTCCTTTTCCATTCAAAAAGATTTCCTTCACATTTTCTCCACGTCTTCCATGTTGAAATTAGTTGTTTTAATCCCAATAGCCATTACCAGGTGATCCCATGTGTCAAGAAATGAACACAACAAGAGAATGCTACGATCCTCGCCATCTATCTTCACACCATTAGACCCTAACTGAGCAATGATCATGTTGAACACATTTGAATGATCTATTGAGAAGTGGTGCCTCAAACTCACTGGTCATGACTCTCTAGATCGAGAAAATCCTTAGCCAATGGTCTGAATCTTCATCGGGCTTTATTAACATATTGTACTATAGTACTGTAGTAGTCTATACTAAGGGGTGCAGGTTGGTGGTAAACAATTGACATAATGCCACCCGCTACCACGTGTCATTCATCAGTAGTTGGTGCAATATCGTGGGAATGGTTTCTACCTACCACCTCACAACAAGTTGTTCATAGGCTTGTAGTAGTGTGGGGCATCTTGTTGTTCCATGATAGTCTATGAGGAGGCTTGCAGTATTGCAAGGAGTCCTAGCCTGTGAACCCATGATGGTCAGGTGAGATGAATGGCAGGTTGGCAATAAATACATTATCGAGGAGACAAGGTGATATCAACGGGACCTAAAATGTTGCCCTCTGATATTCTAATGGAGCCATATCAAGAGGAGTTTGTTCAGAGTCTCTTTGATCTAGCGATAGAAATATTAGGGTCTTCATCAATGAGACTTCGCCATGTCAGAGAGAGTTTCTTGGAAGTCTCTTCGACATTCAAGTAGAAGAAAGAGTTAATTTTTCTGAAGGAATGGAAGATGTCACCAGGACGATGGTGATGATTTCTTCAACATTCTGATGGAATGATAGACACATCATGGAGACAAATGGAATTCAAACAGGAAAGGATTTATGTATCTTCGACATTCCAATACAACTTCAACAACAATAGAGCTAATGCCAATTAAGTTCATTGGTGACTCTTGGTTGGTATGGAAGATGGAATGACCATTTCTTCGAATGCCTGAGAAGTTGGTATGAATGCCATAGTGCATTGGAATATGGTTGATGAGGAGAAGATATTGAGTTATAGAAGGGTTATGCTATCAGATTTCTCTAGATGGAACAGGATGAAAATCTCCATGTAAAGGCTTAGAGCCTACATTGTATTGCAACTATTTATTTTGTTGCTAAATAATACAATGGATCTATGCTTTTGGAGTGTGTATTTTTTTACCCAAAAGGGTTTTCCCCACGTAAATCTGTGTGTTCATGTCTTTTATTCCATCTTTCATGTTTAATGGTTTTGTTTGTTGAATCTATTTATGCATGTTGTTGAAACTAGTCGATCTTGAAAGATCTAAAGCAACCTATAAGGATTAATGGTGGGAAATAAACTATGTTTGATTCCACTTTATGGAATAGTAGTACATTTTTTTGAGGAAATCGGAAGAAATGAATGTCACTGAAGAAATTTACTGATCTTAGATGCTCATTCTGGGATGAACCGTATTTCCCTTTAATCGGTACCAGAGCCTTCTTCTAGGATTTTCTTATTTCTGGTGTTTTTGGTTTTGGGTATTCTTTACGTGAGGATTTATTAGTCTAGCAAGCTTGAGGAAATATGAAGGAATTGACTGAGAATTGATCCTTTGGTGAGTGGAAGTTTTTTCTTTTTTGTTTTAGTTTCAAAAGACAACATGCAGCTTAAAGGATGGTGAAGAGAGAAAAATGGAGGTGGTCATATTGAAATGATGTGATTTGAAGTTCATAGTTGACAGCGGAGTAATCTTGATGCATGAAGTGGGATTTTTTGCTTTGTGGTTGTGTTGAAACAAATATTTCATGTTGGGTATCTATGTGAGAGGCTCCTTGATGGCATGGAGAAGATTGGGGTGTTATTTATCCATGGAGTAATGTGCTTATGCTGGGTGCTTTGTCCTGGTATTGGAAGGTATTGTTTTGTGTTACCATGATTGCATGTATGTTATGGAGTTGATCATTGGATGATCTACAAGCTTCTGCAATATCTTATCTCCCTTAGATGCATGTGCATGTTGGTGGTTGTGGAGTTGGCCTAAAATGGGCCTAGAGTTCCTAAACTACTTTTTCCTTAATGGATGTTTTGTACTTTCATGGCTCAGATTCATGTTTCTTGGGTCTAAAGAGTTTTAAGTCTTCTAGATGTCGAATGGGTGTGGAAGTGTATGGGTGTTTTTCAAAAAAATTGGTTTTGTAGGTTTACACAGTCAGGGAAAAACTTTTATTCTTGTGGAGCTACAGTTAAGCTGTTTTCTTGACCCTGGATTTTGGGGTGTTACTAGATGAGATAGTTGTAGTTTTTCATACATGCTTCATGCATGGTATGAGAAGGTGATATTTTTTCTCTACATGGGAGTGTTGGTATGTGATTAGTCACTCAACATTTATGTGGTGATGCTTGGTGGATTCCTTGACTTTGATGCTCATTGTGGACATGATTGGAAAATTATATTTGAGCCTGATCTCGTGTTTGAGTCATGTTGTATACATGGTTATTCTCTTTGAGATCTCAATTTTTCAATTTCCAATGTGATAGTGGGTTTGGATATTACATTGATTGGATCTATGGGTTGTGCAATGTTGTGGGCTATCTTTACCTACATGTTTGATGTGGGACAACTCAGAAATGGACTATCTATATCCACAAGGTTTGATTTTGTGATGGCATAGACTTGTTAGGTGGCCTTGTTTGTGGATCACTTATGCTTTGGTGTGGTTTCTTTGAGATGAGAGGATGGATGATATGAGAGTGCTCAGATAGTTGATTATGGGGAATAGTAGCATGTGTATCATGATGTCATGAATATCTTGGATACACAACTTGGTGTAATTTTTTTGACAATGATAGTATTTATGCTTGGTTTGGATATCTTGGTGCCACTTGGTATTATTTTTAGATGGACATGTTGATGTGTGGACTTAGAATATTCTTAGATTAGAAGATACATGTTCATGATGCTTGGAGAGATTGGTTGTCATGGTTCAGTGAGAGCTTTAGCAATGACTTGTTCATGATACTTGGAGAGCTCATTTGTCACAATTCAGTGGGAGCTTTAGAAGTGACTATGGCTGAATTATCTTCTTTAGTTTTGTAGATGTTACTAGGAGGATCTATTAGATCCCGTTGCTACAAAAGGGTTCTTTTGCATTTGCATGGACACTATTTGAATATGTGTAGCATCTCAGAGCCATGGATGACTCTTATGTTCTTTGGGTTGAGGTGTTGGTACTTGACAAGTGATGTTGGTTTAGAGTTTGCTTGTTTAATGTCATGGTATACTCTTATTCATGCATTAGAGTTTCAGAATGATACATTTCTCTTGAGACCATGTCATGTTCACTTGGAGCATGTGATCTCCCAAGGGGGGTGTTTAGATCATGATGTCATGATAAGTTCCCAATTTAGAAGATTGGAGCTTTGGTAGGGTCTGGTGATTCTCTATGTTTTGGGTGTATTGGTCATATGCTTGAGAACTTCATGTTAGTGCAGCGATGCATTTGTATTTTAGCATGAGATGATTGTTTTTAGGTTCTCATTGGTACATGGAGAATAAGGTGAGGCTATATTTCTCTTGAGATGAGTGAATTTTTGTTGAGATGGTTACTCTTGATGATATTTTAGCAGAAAGTCTGAGAATCCTACACCTTGGTTGGATGTGAGTTCAACAAAGACCTATAAGGAGATTTCTCTTGGAGGAGCATTCTCATTCCCCACTCTTGGTCTACTCAACATTTTATTGTTTGAGAGGTATTTTCCCATTATATATTTTAGATGTGTTTATGTTTCATGCTTTGATTCTCATAGGATTGAGTTGATTCATGGTGATTGATTATGGAGACTCATTTGAGGATGGCTTAGCATGAGTCTATATACTTTATATTTCATAGACATGGATCTTGAGCTGCTTTTAGATGGTTCTAGAGAATTCATTGTGAGAGATGGATAGCATGATTATTTCCTTGGGAAAATAAATTTCGTTTATGATGATCATAAGGGATGATAGTGGGTTGATTTCCTGATATAGGAAATGGAGTAGTTGATCTTCTTTGAGAATCTTACATCCATGTAGTTACATGATACATATGTTGTGTTTGATCTCTTGAGATTGAATGGTTTTGGGTGTTGTTATGTCTTTTCTCTGGGGGTTGTGGAGGAGATCATACTTGACATAGTTGGAATTTAGATGTGTATGTAGGACATGTTACATGTTTTTGATTTGTAGAATTTTCTCTTCAGTCTGGTTCTTCTTCGTGTATGTTCAGATTCATATGACTTTAGATGTGAGATTACTATGTGGAGATATGGTGATCACTAGTTTGTGGTCATCCATTGTCACTTGGGTGATGACATGGAGATTCTTGTATCTCTTTCTTTTGTCAGATATGGAGAACATGGGAGAGTTGTGGAAGATTGTTGTGAGAGATGTTTCTTGTAGTAGTTGGTTGTAGGATTTGCATATCATTGTGGATGGTCCTTGTTACTACATGGCTACACTTTTTATATGATGCTATTGGTAGATTTGGCATGCCTTGATCTTTCTCATATTTTCATTACCCATGTAGTGGGAGCTCTTGGATGTGTGTTTCATTCTTTGACAGGTTTGCACATGGAGTTTATGATTGTAGTTTATGGGTGTGTATATGTTGATGGCATGAGTTTTCTAATATGGATACCTTTGAGGTATGTGTGATTGGATGGATTAGCACTTGTTGTACGTGTCATTTTCAGTCATGTGGGTTAATCAGTTGGATGGGAGAAGTCAATTTCCTGGTTGTTGTTCTAATTGATGTTCTATCCTATTTTCTAGAGGATGACTTCACGGCTGTGTTTGGGTTGTGGGCTTTGAAGTTGATGTTGTTGATTCTTTTGTGTAGCTTGTGAGCATAGTGGAGTGGTGTTATTATTTTTTAGCCTTTGCTATTAGTTGGATTTGATGTTGGTGTTCTTTAGATTGGTGCATATATGCCATGGATCATTCCTTTCCTTTGGGGGATGGTTGGAATTGTTGCCTGAGATGGTGGACATCTTGGATGTTGCTACAGGTGTGTTAAGTGATACACTAACTTCAAGTGTTTATTGAGAGCTAGTGAATCCTTCATCAAGTGGGAGAATGTTGAGAAGTGGTGCCTCAAACTCACTAGTCATGGCTATCTAGATCAAAAAAATCCTTAGCCGATGGTCTGAATCTTCATCAATCTTGCTTAACATATTGTATCATAGTATTGCAAAGTTGTATACTAAGGGGTGTTAATTGATGGTAAACGATTGACATAGTGCCACCCATTACCCCACAATAGTCAGTAGCAGTTGGTGTGATACTGCGAGAACGGTTTCAACCTACCACCTCATAGAAAGTTGTTCATAGGCTTGCAGTAGTGCGAAGCATCTTGCTATGTCGCTATAGTCCATGAGGAGGCTTGTGGTATTTTGAGGAGTGCTAGCCTATGACCTTGTGATGGTCAGGTGAGATGAACAATAGGTTGGCAGCAAAGGCATTATCAAGGAGACAAGGTGATCTCGGCGAGACCTAAAATGTAGTCCCTCTGATATTCCAATGGAGCCATATCAAGAGGATTCTATTCAGATTCTCTTTGGTGGAGTGATAGACATATCAGGGTCTTCATCAACAAGAGTTCTCCATGTCAAAGAGAGTCACTTGGAAGTCTCTTTGACATTCAGATGGAAGGTAGGGTTACTTCATCGGGGGGAATGAAAGATGTCATCTAGATGATGGTGATGATTTCTTCAACATCTGATGGAATGATAGACACATCATGGAGAAAAAGGGAATTCAGAGAGGCAAGGATTTAAGTCTCTTTGACATTTCGATACAACTTCAATGACAGTAAAGTTAATGAAGGTTAAGTTCATTGGTGATGCTTGGCTGGTATGGAAGATGGAATGACTATTTCCTGGAATGCTTGAGAAGTTGGTATGAATGCCATAACACATTGGAATATAGTTGATGATGAGAAGAGATTGAGTTACAAAAGGGTTATGCTTTCGGACTTTCTCTAGATGGAATAGGATGTAAATATCTATGTAAAGGCTTAGAGCCTATAGTGTATTGTAACTATTTATTGTTTTGTTGAATAATACAATGGATCTATACTTTTGGAGTGTGGGGTTTTTTACCTAAAAGGTTTTTCCCCACATAAATTTGTGTGTTCATGTCTTCTACTCCATCTTTCATGTTTAATGGTTCTATTTGTTGAATTTGTTTAATGCATGCTGTTGAAATTAGTCGATCTTGAAAGATTTAAAATTGCATAAACTTTCCTCTGAGGATTAATGGTGGGAAATAAACTATGTCTGATTTCACTTTATGACATAGTATTACATGTTTTTGAGACAATCTAAAGAAATGAATGTTACTGAAGAAAGTTATTGATCTTAGATGCTCATTTTTGGATGAGCTGTATTTCCCTTCATGATTTGCAATAGACACTCCTTCCTCCATCTTCAAAGAATATAACTTCTTCCTCAAAAATAACTTATTCACTAGAGATTTTCCCTAATAAATGTCACCAAGATTCTTCCACAAAATTTTCATTGTCTTCTCTTCATGGACATTCAAGAGAACTGAATCAACCAAGCACAACCTAATCAAACCCTTGGCTTTCTAGTTCATTGCATCCTAGTCATCTTGCGAGGTTGCTAATGGTTTCATAGAGGACACTACATTTCATAACTCTTGATCTATGAGAAAATCTATTTTGAGTTTCCACAACTCAAAATTGCCACCGTTGAACTTCTTTAGTTTTATTCTTCTGGATGTGCTCCCCACCTAAAGTCCGCAAAAAGATTACAACCATATTTATTTGCAAAACTCCCACTAAATAAGATCAGCAAAAAAATACCATCTTACCCACAAGGACAATAAAGTTGGCCAAGCTCTGATACCAACTAAAAGGAAAGTAGAGTGCGAAATATGCCTTCCTAATGCTAAAATTTTGGTGAGAGAAGCAAACAAACCATTTAAAAATTTACAATTACAGTTCACTTAAGATGCACATATGATTATAAGAATAGACAATCAAGAAATAATATCATATTTTATGTGGGAAAACCCTCTCAGGAAGAAAACCCACACACCAAAGTAGAAATCTCTTATATTACAGTAAAAATTTCAATTACATACAAGTTCACAGAGTTGTGCTCTCATAGGTGTTTCTATAGTTCTAAAAAAAGCAACATAACATTAGAATTTCTTCGATCATTCACACACTCACAATTCCTTAATACACAATACAATGCACTACTGCATTCAATACAAAATTCACAAGCATCTTAGGAAGCCTGATGTTCCAACTCCCATACTAGACAAACGGTCACTAACCAACTCGACCATCGCTACCTTTTGCTTCTGTAAAAATCCCATTGGAATGTCGAAGGGATGAGAAACCATGTCTCTTTGAATTCCCTTTGTCACATCGACATGTTTACTGCTCCACCGCAAGCCACTCAAATTGATCTTTATGGGATAATAGGTTCACCGATATAACATAGGATACTTTGCAAGCCACTATGGGATCACGGGTTACAAAACTTACCCCACACTACCACAAGCTAACTCCACTAATCACCACAAGACTGTCGGATCTATATCGCACCACCACAAGACATCTCACAGGCTGTCGCGGGGTGGCGGTATGGCCTACCCTATCACAAGCCATCTCACGATTTGTCATGGGGTGGTGGTATGGCCCACACTATTGCAATCCATCTTCTTAGACTGTCATGGGGTGACGGAGAACAATCGCTCTACCACCAACCACTTCATGAACTGATATGAGGTTGTGGGTTAGGACTCCTCCCACACTACCGTACGGGCTGATGAAGACCGTCATAGTATGGTGGGTAACATCACCAACCCACAACCCCTTTTAACTGCACCTTGCGGTACTATGGTGAAGTTTAAATGCAAACCTTATGGAAGTCTGAGAACTGATCTATGGTTTCAATAGTGAGTTTGAGACACACATTCTCAAAAAATGGGTCCTAACTCACTTAACTAGGACACACTTTAGATAATGTATAATGTTATGTGAAAATAGGGTCCTAGGACCTAGTGAGGACCAATTCTCCAGGTGGAGAATGGGTCATAGGTCACTAACCTAAGAAACACACCTTTAAAAATTAAGTGTTGTGTAATATCATTTATGAATTTTGGGCTTTATCTCTCAAAATCTGCAACTAATTAGGCTTGGATTTGAATGAAAGGGGCCAATTAAGGAAAATTAACCTCAATTAATTAATAAATCCCTAGATTAGTATGAAATTGTAAAGACACAGTTTACAACACCCTAAATAAGGCACCATTAAGTCTATTTTATTAAGAAGGGTCCTAAACTTAATATGAATGTGTAGAATACATTACAACACTAAATCAAGGAAGAATTAGGCTCATTTTAATATTAATTATTCCCAAATTAAGTGTGAAAAAGGGATACTTTTTTCTACACTACAGAACAATGAAATCCAAATAACTTAAGAACTTTTGAATGCAAGGGGTTAGGGATTGAGGATCAAAGAGAACCTGATCCTTATGCCCAAAATGGTCATATGGTAAGATAAAACCCCAATATGTGATGTCTAAAATAATTAGTTGAATTCAAAACAAGGATTTAAAAGATTAGAGATCAAGGATCTGGGAGAACCTAATCCTTATGTCCTATCAATATTAGGTCATAAAATGTTCTAATACTTTGATGAAGTTTAGTGATGTAATCATAAAAAATCTTGATTGATGTGTCAATACCAAAGAGGATTTGACAAGGCCCAAGACAAAAAATGAAAAAAATAAAATAATGCAAAATAGAGAGCCAAATCAAACCCAAAAAGGAAAGGGGAGAACAACACAAAAAACCCAAACAAGGACAAAAAAGGGAGAATAAAATACACAAAAAATACCATTAAACACAAGGAAATGGTTGAAGCCCTACCTAGTAGTAATGGAAAAGGATTTGAACAACACCAAGAGAAGCACCATTGACTATGAGCCCCATAAATAAACACAAGCACATGCAAAGATGCAAACCAATGGTCAAGCTCAATGAATAAGAAAGTGCAAGAACAAACCCACAAACACTAGAACACAAGATCAAGCACTAGAGAAAAAAATGGGAACCCACAAGAGCAAGAATGATAACCAAAATAATAGAAACACTCATAGAACCCACTTAACTATTATGTTGAAACATCACATTAATGTGTGTTAGGGGAGTAGGTGAGTTTGATTAGAAAACCACACATCGAGGATCGGGGTTGACATGAATGTCATGTCAAAAAGGAAAGCCTTGAAAAATTGATAGAGATGAAAAGGAAAAAAGGGGGTGAAAAAGAAGACCAAAGGAAGAAAAGAAGACACTAAGATAAGGAAAAAAAGATGAAGTAAGGGGGAGAATTTGGAAATCCAAAATGGGGCCTGGGTGTGAGGCACATGAGTAATTAACACTCTAAAAGTATCAAAATTAGTCTAGTCACACTTATTATAAACATGCATTGAAATAAGTAAAAAATAAGTGGAGATTTTATGAAGTATGCATTTTTCATCTATATGACCCATATAATATAGAGGATGTTATGATATAATCTAAATGTTTAGAAAAAATAAAAATATGGAGACAAAACTCTTCTCAAAACTCAAAATCTTGGATAAAATTTTCTATATTAACCATGCCTTTATATTTTTAATTTATGGATATAAAATTGGCATTATTCACCTAATTGATGTATGTAACTTTTTAATTGAGATGAAAAAGTCACAAAATATCTAATACGTCAAAATTTAAAGATAACCCATCTCTCCTATTTGTGGGAATTGATGTCTAAAATTAAAAGGAAAATATTTTATGTATTAACTAAAGATGGGTAATTTTATTGATGAAATTTTCATATCCATGCTAATTTCTATTAATATTTTGATCCATATTAATATAATTACTTAAGACAATTACATATGGACAAGTGGTGCATCACTATATTAAGTTTGGCTCATTCCATAATTTCTATCCACCTTCATTTGTACACATTCCATACATTAACTTTTATCCCAACACTATGTATACCTAATTACACACAATCATTATATTATTATCTCACATTTACATACACCTATTCTAGATACCAAGATTTGTGTTTCCTTATCCTAGGCCAATATCACAATGCTCAAGTTCAATCCCAAGGAACTCAAGATTGATCCCAAAAATTATTTTTTAAAGTCAAATTTCCAACTCCTATCCTTTCTTACAAGTCATTAGAATTTGACTTGGTACATGTTTTGTGTGATTTTTTGATATCTTGATATTTAAATACATTCATTTATGTAATTAACACGTCTAGATATCCAAATGATCAAAATGAACAATAATTCTAGGAGCATTTCAATGTGGAATAAAAATGGAACCCTTTCCATCAAAATCTAAATATAGACCATATTCATTCTTGTGAATGTTACCTTCTAATATTCACCCAAATCCATCATACCTAGTTTGACAAGAGAGATGACTTATGAGAACTTGTTGTTAACAATCTAATGACTTGATTAAAGGTATTTGTAAATTATATTCTCCTTACAAATCCTTAAGTACCAAAGATCTTACAATAAATCAAGTTGTAGAAGTTTATTGTCTACAAAAAAAATCCAAGCCTCTTGAAGAATGAATTTACATTGCTCATGATTGACCTTGAATTTCTCAGACTTGACCTATAAAGAATTAATAATCTATATTGATTATAAAATAATACACTAAAAATATTATTTTCTAACATATTAATTCTTCACATCTTCGATTTCTATATTTTAACATTAAATTGAAAAAAAAAAAATGATTCTAAGGATTTATTTAATTAGCTAGATTGATGCAAAACGAAAACTCTTCCATAAAAAAACATACTTATACATTATTGTATGTAGCATTTTAGAAATTGCAGCCCATTTTCTAGATCTCTATTCAAGTCAATGCCATTTCCAACTTCAAAAAAGGCTTCAAAATTTGTATTCTAATCAAAAAATGTGTCGTTGAGAAAATAACTTAATCTTTCGTGACTCTTCCCTTGCAATACATTCTAATGTGTAAACAATGTTCTTTGACACTAATATAAGCCATAAAATAATCCTTTCTAATTGGAGAAAATTTAGTGCATTTTCACCAAATAATTAAAATAAAGTCTATCTCCAAAGGTAACAAGTGTCACAAAGTATATCAGAAATTTACTTGAATTGTATAATTTTTATATTTTATGGTTAAATTCTATTATTATTAATTTTGTTATAAATTTTAATAATAATTTAATATGACACAATTTTTTAGATTTTAAATATATCTATTTACAAATATAATACTATAAAAATTATAAAATATATGAATATTTAATTATTATTATATATAATTATTCAAATTGTTTTTTAGAAGGAAAAGCAGGTTTTGAAAGAATTCTTAACTCTTTACATCAAGAGAAGGTTGTCAAGGATTAAGCAACTAACACTAGCAACCCCCCAAAAAAAAACTATTATAAGATAAACCTAGACAAACCAATAGCTAAACCAACAGTAAAATATCAACACAAAAGTCGACCAAACACAAACTAAAGAAGATTGTCTAAAACCTCGGTTGCCTCCATATTACAAGATATAACATTATCATTCATCTCCACCATGTCTTCAAGCTCCTGGAAAAAAATAGCAGCCCTCTTTTTGGTCTTGCTTCTAGTTCGCAAACACGGACCATCATCCAGAATCTTCTCCATCTAATTCTTATGATTAACATCAGTAGTCGCCTCATCATTCTCACTAAGATTCAACTATTTACCAGTCCACCTAAGGGCTTCTTCATTTAGTAGAGTTAGTCCCTGCACAGTTGAATTAAGAGACTGGTTACTAATTTGCACCATAGACTGCAAATCAATACAAATCTTGCTGACTTTGTCCTCCAATGATACAAGCCACTCCTCATGAACCCTATGGGAATTATCCTCCAAGGAAACTAGCCTCTCCTCATGGTCCCTACCCATTTTCTCAACATCAACCACCACCTTGTCAAGAAAAACATTCATTATTTTAAATTTTATTTTAACCGTCCATTCCTTTTTATTAAAATTAACCAATGCCACAAAGACGCTCTACCATTCATTCATCTTAGCATTAAGATCCTTGACCTCTGAAAAATCTATTTAAATAGTGAAAGGAGATTTTTCATCTCATCCTTCGCCATTCTACAAAAAATCCATATCAATTTAATCCTAGTTCAAAGGCTCAGTAGAAGGGGTAGAAACATTCTCAGGCTGAAACTTTGGATCCACACCTTCACCCTTCAAAGCATCCTCAATAGGAGAATCATCCAAATCAAATACTTCAACCTCCACCTATTGCTTACTAGAGTTCACCACTGAGTTCACCAACAACTCCAAAAGCCATTTCTTATCCTCAACCTGCTTGAAACCCTTACAGTCAGGTGAAACCAACATACTTTGCATGGGGGAAACATCCCCAGTACTCTTAAAACCATCGCCTTCAAGACCTTTTTCTTCCACATGATTCCCCTTATCAGCCTTAAAGCTCCCCTATTTTCCCTTAACAGTATGAATAGGGCACACTCCAGAACCTTTCATGTAGCACCCCTTCGATTTTCTTATGTTATTTGACAATGCTTTACTTTGATATACTATGATACTATGTTGTTTTTCTTTGATCACTAACATTGGAGTGATGATGGTTTTTATATTGAGATGTGATGGTACACTATACTGATGATTATTTTTTATGACACGCTTTCTGGTTAGCATAGTTGATTATGTGACTTAATATTGATATATGTTCATTTATAGTAATTTGATGTTTTAGTTTCATCAGTTTTGATGTGACACTATATTGGTGAAGGGAACGAGATTGCATCACTCACTTGCGAGCGCCCTACAATTCCGCAATTCTCTCTTCACGGTGTGATTGTTCATGATCTATATACATGTACGATATATGTTTTGATTGCAGGATTACAGGTACATGACATCGACTCCATCTGGATTCATAGGTTTGAGTGTGTCCATTGCCCAACGAAATAGTTGATTGGGAGATAGTAACAGGGTTTCCTTGTCAAACCACAACCCTAGTCACAGTGTGTTGTCATTATGTCCCTGTTTGCCATGTCGTTTAATTATCTTGCAAGGTTTTCTTTGTGGGAAATTAATGTTAATTAATGTTTATTATACTTTTTAATTCATTATTTATTTAATCATGATTAATGTTGATAGCAGCTTTAAATTTGATTTAATTTATTTTGTATAGAAATTTAATCTTTGAGATTAAATATATTTTATAAAGTGATTAAATTAATTAGATTAAATTTAATTAGAAATTAATATGTGATTTTAAATTATTAAATAAAAAAATATCTTAGAAAATATATAGAGGAAATATCTGTGACTTGTTTTGGGAAGATATTTTAATTGCGACATGTGTTAGAAAATTAATATCTGTTATTGGGAATTAATTCTCAGAGAGAATAATTACATTAACTGAAAGAGGAAAGGGGCTACTTCACGAGAATGAAAATATATTGGAAGAGGTTGTTGAAAATAGGAAGAGGTTGTTGAAAATTGGAAGAGGCTATTGAAAATTGGAGGTTGTTGAAAATTGGAGAAGAAGCTCTCGGGAAATTTTGGCTTTGGTTTTTTTTTCAACTTTCTGGAAAGAGGAATATTTGGAAGAAGATTTGATTATTTTGGAATCTGAAGGTGAGGCACTACTTCAAACTTCGATTCTTCAAGCTTCTAGAATAGGTTCTTTAATGTTTTTATTTTTATACAAATTGGAAAAGGCTATTAGAATAAGTTATTGTTTTGGGAAAGATTGCCTGTACAAAGAAGAAGATTAATTTTTTTAAAGATTTGATTTGTTTTGAAATTGGAAAATTGTCGTGGAAGATTTAGAGCCTCTACATAAATTGATTGAAAATAAAATAATTCCTAGAAATATTTTACAAAAAAATTGGAAAACCTCTATAGGAATGGATTTAAAATCTTCCTGTCAAGAATTGTGAAAAATCTTGTTTGTATGGGAAAAGATCTTCCTATAGAAGATTATTGTTTTTCTCCAATTAGTTTTATTTGGTTGGGAAATTGAAAACCTCTGTAAAATTTTGTAAATCTTCTCCTGTAGAAAAAATTGTAAAAAAATGCTCGTCTCAAACATCCATTGTGATATATTTATATATGTTTATATATATATATATACTTATTTATACAAAGGTCCTTGTAGAAATTTATATTGAAAAATCAAATTCATGAAGAGTCCGTATGGAAAACTTATTAAATTTGTAGGTTTTATATGCAAAAATTTATAAGTTAAAAATTTTAAGTGTTTATATTTATTTGGGGAGGTGGGCTATCAAGGCAGCGCTAGTGTTGCCTTCATAGGTCGTGCACCCCCATGGGGTAGCTGGCTATGTGAACACAATCTGACCCAGCCTATGATAATGGTTGTTAAACTTATTTCGTCCACCCTTTGCGATTTTGTTTAATGATTTTAAAATATATAAAATATATTATATATTTAAATGTGCATTATATAAATGTATGTAAATATTTATTAATATATATATGTATATATATATATTGTATATTTATTTGGAAATTGTATTGATTTTTAAATATATAGTTGTATTTTCGAAATTTAATTAAACAATTAGATTTCATTTCTATATTGTCTGTAAATGAAATTGCATTATACTAGATTATTTTGAGCAATGTATTATTGTTCCTTGAAATGGAAATTGGATTTAGGAAATCCTAATGATAGTTTCAATTACTATGCTTGAAATTGCTTATTTAATTATGATTTCTTTTGTCCACATAAGTTGGGAAATATCTTAGTTGTGTATGTAAGTCTTTCAAATGTTCTAATTTTATGAGGGGGTTGTGATTTATGGTTCAACCCTTTGTATTCCTTGGGTAGTGAACTTGGTGGTTATTCAGTTAAACACACGGTTACTACGAACGGGATGTGTTGCCTCTTGTATTATGGATTGGATTTGATATTTGTTTTGTGCATTGTGTTCACCCTTGGTTATTGGTTTAGATCCTTGTGTTTTCAGTAGGGGAGTGGCTCTCAATGGGGGCTGACACACAAAGTGGTTCCAGGGTAACTCATATGAGAGTTAGTTAATTCAATTTAAATTAAATAAATGTATTAGGGGAAAGGGTAGCTTTTAAAACATAAAACTTGTTAATTGTGTCTCGCTCATTGGCTCAAGGGCTTGTTTAGACTTGAGAGGAGATGAGAAGGCTTGGAATAGCAAGATCATTATCTTGTCCCTTTGAAAGATGTTTGATTCTGCATTAGTTTGCATGTGGGGCCAAGGGTCGTAAGAGGCTACCAGGGTAACCTAAGATGGGGATAGGGGCCTAGGAAGATCTTCCAGGGTAACCCATACTAATTTGTGATGACACTCCTCCTATGATAACAATATTTATTATTCAGTTGATGTACTTAATTATTTTACTCTAGAAGCAATGTAACCTTTATGTTAAGTAATATACTTGTATAGTTTAGTCTTGTGAATTTCTGTGTCTTGAGGTTGTTGGTTATGCATAAGAAGCCCTTTTACTATCTCCTAGCAAGGGGGGTGGGCCTTCGGGTACCACTTGGTTGGGTGGAATGTGCACCTTACACCGTTGGGTTTCCACTTCATGTTCGTGATGGCGGTATCTTCTAGATTGGAGAGATCACATGTTCCTATTGTTTTGTACCATCTCTTATGTTCTATTTGATCAATTGGATATCTATGTATATGTACTACTCCCCATTTGTATTCAAGGATTATCCTTGTATCATTGTAATTATAATATTGTTGTACGATCTACCTCATTTGGAAATGAGCTTTGTAACTTCTTAATTGAATGAATGAAATCTATGAATGATTCTTTAATGTACTTTGTATCTTATGGAATGTGTATAATTATTTTGGATGTATGATCTTTATTTCATGAGTATAATTTATATGCTATCGATTAGTTTACCTTTGTATGTTATGGGTTTTGAATGTAAGAGTTGTCATGTACCTTAGAGGATGTATGCGTTAAGTGTAGTTCACTTTACTTGTTATTAATTACACTTTAAAAAAATTGTTACACTTCCGTTGTGTTTGTGTCATCCTCTAGGGTTACGTGGCAGGGTGTTACACATGGTATCAGAGTCCAAGTTTAGACACTAGGTGCTCTAGGATAATGTTGAACCCATTAAGTTGTTAGTTGCATAGGACTTGAGTTTATGTTACCGTGTCTTATACCTTGGTATTTCTGTGTAGGATCATGCCACCTAGATGAGGTCGCAGTAGAGGTCATGGTCATGGCTAAGAAGGTAGTCATAGAGGTAGTCAGCAAGATTCACCTCCCCATGTTCCCTATGACTCAGATCATGAGGAACAACAGGCTTCCCAGAATGCTCTGAGAGGCGGTGACTAGAATCAGGATCCACGAGGGATCGAGGGCACTTAGTTACGTCGATTGTTTGAGGAGACTCTTTCTCGCCTTGGGCTGAGGCATGATAGAGATTAGAGAGATATTGGTGAGGGAGAGAGATCCCCTAGATGGATAGAGGTTCTAGAACAGCAGGAGGCGGTCACAACCGCACATATGAGAGATCTACTTAGAGCTCATCCACCCACTTTCGATGGTTCTGGCAGCAAACTAGAGGCCAAGACATGGTTGATTGACCTGAACCAGTGTTTTTCTATGCACCCTTACGATAGCAACACCAAGGCCAGATGTGATATCATGCACTTGCGAGACTTTGCATCTACCTAGTGGAGGTTGGAGGAGCAGAAGCTCCGTATTTTCATTGACAACCTTGAGATACAATTCCACTATCATTTGTTTATAATGATAGTAGATGACTTGGAGTTGGGAGATAGTGAGGAGAAGGTTTCACTTGATATCCACCCCATACTTTAGTAGTATACAGATGTATTTCCTGATGAGATTCCAAGGATGCCACCTCAATGTGACATTGATTTTAAGATTGATCTTATACTTGGATCTAAGCCTAATTCACGAGCTCCATACCAAATGACTACACAGGAGCTTAAGGAGCTCCACTTGCAGTTGGAGGAGTTGCTAGTGAAGGGTTTCATTCACCCTAGTGTTTCACCTTGGGGAGCACCAGTAACTTTTGTGAAGAAGAAGGATGGATCACTCCATTTGTGTGTAAAATACCGTCAGCTGAATAAAGTGACAATCAGTAACCAATATCCCTTACCTAGGATCGATGAATTGTTTGATCAGATCAAGGGTGCTATGGTCTTTTGAAAAATTGATCTTAAGTCAAGGTACCATCAGCTACACATATTTGATTCTGACATTCATAAGATGGATTTTCGCACTCCTTATGGTAACTACAAGTTTACAGTGGTACCATTCGGGTTGACGGATACACCATCTGTGTTCATGAGCTTGATGAATGGAGTCTTTCACACATATCTTGATAGGTTTGTACTTGTATTCCTTGATGAAATATTGATCTATTCAAGGAAAATAGAGGAGCATGAGAAGCATCTGAGGCAGGTTTTCCAGTGTTTGAGGGACAATCAGTTGTATGCTAACCTGTCCAAATAAGAGTTCCTTAAGATTGAGGTTAAGTACCTTAGACATGTGATATCAAGAGAGGGTATTGCAATGGACCCTATGAAGATCCAAGCAATCATTGATTGGCTTGTGCCCACTAATGTGGTAGAGATACGTAGTTTCATGGGATTAGCAAGTTATTATAGACACTTTATTCAGGGTTTCTCAAGGATAGGGAATCCTATCACTTCTCTTCAAAGGAAAGGGAAGAGATTCATTTGGTCAGAGTAGTGTGAGGCAACATTTCAGACTCTGAAAGAGAGGTTGACCAGTGCACCGATTCTTGTGATACATGATCCTACTAAAGATTTTGTTGTCTTTATAGACGCATCTTTGGAGAGATTAGGAGAAATCTTGATGCAGGATGGTCAATTTATTGTGTATGAGTCTCATAAACTCAAGGATCATGAGTTGAATTACCCCACACATGATCTTGAGTTAGCAGTGGTAGTACACGCTTGATGAGGTGGATGCATTTCCTTTTGGGGCACAAATTTGAGTTGCATAGTGACCATCAGAGCCTATAGTACATCTTCATGTAGCCTAATCTTAATGTCAAGCAGAGGCGATGGATGGAGTTCCTTTGTGAGTATGACTTCGAGGTGAAGTTCATTCAAGGGAAGGAGAACATAGTTGTCGATGCTCTCAGAAAATGGAGACACAAGTTGTTAGAGGTGACTCTTGGTGTAAATTTGAGGAGTAGATCCTTTCTGCACTTCCTACAAACTACTAGTATCAGGAGGTGAGATCATAGATAGAGACAGGCAAGACTCTTCAAGGCCGATTCTCAGGTTATTCTCTAGAGTCAGATGGTTTGTTGAGACACATGGGACACATTTATGTTCCATCTTCTATAGATCTTTGTACCTTGGTTATGACAGAGGCACATCAGGCACCTTATTTAGCTCATCTTGGAGTGAAGAAGATGCATGTTGATTTGCAATAGTTATACTTCTAGGCAGGTATGAAGCAAGAAATTGCTAACTTTGTGTTGAGGTGTTTGGAGTTTCAACGAGTGAAGGTTGAACACCAACATCTGGTAGGACTTCTACAACCATATTTGGTGCCAGAGTGGAAATGGGATATTATCTCGTTGGATTTCATTGTTGGGTTACCCAATTCTTTGCGAAGGCACGATGCCATTATGGTGACAGTGGATAGGTTGATGAAGGTATCACACTTCTCACCTATTCGTTCATCCTATAATTCTTCGTCTGTTGCTAGAGTGTTCATGGGAGATATTGTTAGGTTGCATGACATTCCTCATCGAATCATTTCTGATAGGGATCATGTGTTTACCTTAGCTCTTTGGATGTCATTGCAACATGCCATAGGGACGCAGTTGAACTTTAGTTCAACATATCACCCTAAGATAGATGGAAATACTGAGAGAGTCAACCAGATCCTTGAGGATATGTTACACATGTATGTGATGGACCAGCAGACATGATGGGAGGACTATCTCCATTTAGTGGAGTTTTCTTATAATAACAGCTATCAGAGTTCTATTCGTATGCCTCCTTTTCAGGCATTGTATGGATGACCATGTCAGATTCCTTTTAGTTGGGATTAGTTAGAGGATAGAGTTCTATTGGGTCCTGAGCTACTTCAAGACATGGAACAATAGGTGATCCAAATCAGGGAACATTTGGTTGTTGCACAGAATAGGCAAAAAAAGTATGCAAATGCGCATCGAGTGGACCGTCAGTTTACAGTAGGAGATCGAGTCTTTTTGTGAGTGTTTCCACAAAAGAGTCCAATCCGATATGGAAAGGGTTCTAAGCTTGTACCTCACTTCATCGGGCCATTTGATATTCTTGAGAAGATTGGACCAGTAGCTTATCATCTTACTTTGCCACCCAGTCTCCCACGCATACACGATGTATTTCATGTTTCTATATTTAGGCCTTACCACCCTGATATATCTCACATCCTTCATTAGAATTCCTTATAGGTAGATGACGTGCAGCTGGATTTGGAGCACATGGTCATCATGTAGCATAGGAGACTCACCCTTAGGGGTCAAGATATTGAGCAGGCTAGGGTCCAGTGGGATCTGAGGGATGATAAATTAGCCACCTAGGAGGATGCGACTAGGATAAGGGAGCTCTATCCCTATTTGTTCATAGGTTTCCAGGAGTAAGCCTGATCCTAGGGGGGAAAATGTAGCACCCCTCCAATTTACTTATGTTTTTTGACGGTGCTTTACTTTGATAGACTATGATACTATGTTTTTGTTATTTGATCGTTGACATTGGAGCGATGATGGTTTTTATATTGAGATGTGATGGTACACTATACTAATGATTATTGTTTATGACATGCTTTCTGGTTAGCATAGTTGATTATGTGATTTGATATTGATATATGTTAATATGTAGTTATTTGATGTGACACTGTATTGGTGAAGGGAACAGGATTGCATCACTCACTTGTGAGTGCCCTATGGTTTTGTGATTCTCTCTTCATAGTGTGATTGTTCATGATTTATATACATGTACGACATATGTTTTGATTGTAGGATTTCAGGTACAAGACATCGACTCCATCTAGATTCATAGGTTTGAGTGTGTCCATTTCCCAATAGAATAGTTGATTGGCAGATAGTAACAAGGTTTCCTTATCAAACCACAACCCTAGTCACAGTGTGTCATCATTCTTTGTTTTGGTCATGTTGTGTTGTCATGTTGTCCCCATTTGCCTTGTCATTTAATTATTTTGTAAGGTTTTCTCTATGGTAAATTAATGTTAATTAATGTTTATTTAATCGTGATTAATGTTGTTAGAAGCTTTAAATTTGATTTAATTCATTTGATTTAATTTATTTTGTAAAGAAATTTAATCTTTGAGATTAAATATATTTTATAAAGTTATTAAATTAATTAGATTAAATTTAATTAGAAATTAATATGTGATTTTAAACTATTAAATAAACAAATATCTTAGAAAATATCTAGAGGAAATATTTGTGACTTGTTTTGGGAAGATATTTTAATTGCGACATGTGTTAGAAAATTAATATTTGTTGTTGGGAATTAATTCTCAGAGAGAATAATTGCATTAACTGAAAGAGGAAAGAGGCTACTTCATGGGAATGGAAAGATATTGGAATAGGTTGTTGAAAATTGGAGAAGAAGCTCTCAAGAAATTTTGGCTCTGGTTTTATTTTTCAACTTTGAGGAATATTTGGAAGAAGCTTTGATTATTTTGGAATTTGAAGGTGAGGCTCTACTTCAAACTTCGATTATTCAAGCTTTTGGAACAAGTTCTTTAATTTTTTTATTTTTATACAAATTGGAAAATGCTATTAAAATAAGTTATTGTTTTGGGAAAGATTGTTTGTACAAAGAAGAAGATTAAATTGTTTTAAGATTTGATTTGTTTTGAAATTGGAAAATTGTTGTGGAAGCTTTAGAGCCTCTATAGAAATTGATTGAAAATAAAAGAATTCCCAGAAAGATTTTATAGAAAATTTGGAAAACCTCTCTAGGAATGGATTTAAAATCTTCTTGTCAAAAATTGTGGAAACTATTGTTTGTATGGGAAAAGATCTTCCTATAGAAGATTATTATTTTTATCCAATTAGTTTTATTTGGTTGGGAAATTGAAAACCTTCGTAAAATTTTGTAAATCTTCTCCTGTAGAAAAATTTGTAAAAAATTGCTTGTCTCGAGTATCCATTCTGATATATTTATATATGTTTATATATATATATACAAATATATATATATATATATATATATATACTTATTTATACAAGGGTCCTTGTAGAAATTTATATTGAAAAATCAAATTGAAGAGTCTGTACGATGAATTTATTAAATTCACAGGTTTTATATGCAAAAATTCATAAGTTTAAAATTTTAAGTGTTTATATTTATTTGGGGAGGCGCTTGGGCTGCCCCTACAGCCGCCTCTCCATAGGGGGGGCGGGCAATGAAGGTAGCGCCAACGCTACCTTCACAAGTTGCGTGCTCCCATGTGGTAGCCGGCTATGTGAACACAGTCTAGAACAACCTATGATAATGGCTGCTAAACTTATTTCATTCACCTTTGCGATTTTGTTTAATGATTTTAAAATATATAAAATATTTAAATGTGCATGATATATATGTATGTAAATATATATATTTATATATTTACATATTTATATGTACATATATATATATTGATCAGTAATAAGTTTATTTTATTAATATATTTAAAAAGTCATTACATCTGTATAGCTTCAATATAACACCCATCGAACCCCAACACCTATTCACCAAGTCTATCAAAAAACAAGCCCCAACCACCACCATAATCCAGTAAACAAAAAATCCAACACTATGACGTCGAAACCCTCCAAAACATAACCAAAACACCCCTTTACAAAATTACATAAAGCTACCATATTCGACTAAGTTTTTACAAAAAGGACTCTATATAAGCTACATATTCAAAAAAATACAAATTTACACAATTTTATATCTCCCCTGCCACTAAACCCTTGGAATTCATTTCTTTCTGGCTTGATTCCTCACTCTATAGCATTGTTCCAGTCTTCATCCTCCCGCCTTCCATTGCCATCTTCCCCAAAAAAACCACGCTTGCAACAAAGTCACAAATAAATTCAGAGTCCGACCAAAAAACCAAAACATCATCACTGCCCCTAAACTCCACACCTACTTTCCCTTGCATGCCGAAATCCACCTCTCCTTGTTGAACACTTCTTTCTAGAAATCTATTGTGGGATCTTTGGTTCCCCTTGAATTGTTGTAATCTCCTATCATTGAAGCACCAACTTCAAATTTTCCCATGCCGCCTATATCTCCAACTTGTAGGTGTCCCTATCAATTCTCCTTTGCCACCTCACAAAAGGGATCAAACCTTCTTCAGTTGCTTCATCCATTTCTTCAATTCCTTCTGAGACATCAAACCCTATTCCCAACACTACCCATTCAAGGAAGGATTCAATTCCTATCAACAAGTCCTCTTCGAAAAGCGAATGCATAACCCACTTAATCACTTCAACTTCTTCATTCAACTCAAGACCCCATGCAAAAATCATGGATTCTATATCTACATTCAACCTTCCCCCGTGCTTGGCTCCCCTAAAATGAACTCCCAGTGTCTCCAAAACTGCCTCTACAACCTCATCATGTGGACTCTTCAACAAAAAATTCAGTGAAAATGCAGTCATTGGGTTGAAAAAACCTTTTTGTTGCTTCTGTGTTGTCAATCCATACATGGTCTCCATCTTCGAGCAGGTAGAATTTCCTCACTCTCTCGAAATTATTCTTGATTTTGATTGCATTAAAAACTACCTTTACAGCCTTTAATAAACTACCCAAACATGCCAACAATACCATCCTACCACTATCCATCCTGAATTCATCAAAACATTTACTGCCTCCGTTGCCGAAAAAAAACAAGCTCATTAATTTATAATTTATATGAGGCTTTCCCTATGAGCTCGAAAGGATGGTCATAATTCCACGTCCTTTAAAAAGTACCCCTATGCTAACAACACCTTGCCTACCTTTGTCGAGAGATCTCCTTTAGATTTTGGTTTTAAAAATTCAAAGAAAATTTAATCGTTAGCTCACCTACTTTCAACAACCCTCTAACACCATAAATAATAGCTACACCCAAAAAAATACAATCTCTTTAAAAAAGACCCCACCACCAAAACCAATGAAGACTACCACCTTTCTAACCATTGTTCTCAACAAGCACATTCTAAAAATCTTCCAATCTGAATTCTCCAATATTATTGAAATTAACTACCCATTTGGATAAGCTATTAGCTTCACTATTACCAGAACATCGAATGTGGCTCACCTTGAAATCTTCAAAAAAAATTAGCTCCTTGAGAATTGACTTGATGAAAACCTGCAAATGACACACCTTCGCCTCCCCATTTGCAATAGCCTGAGTGATGATCATAGAATCCCCTTCTACATGAACTTTTTGGACTCCCATTGCTCGAGCTAACCAACTTCCATTAAAGTTGCCTTCACTTCAGCTATATTGCTTGTCCCATCTTCAAGTTTTTTCACTCCTAAGGCTATCATATTACCTAGACTATCTCTAACAATTGTGCCTACTCCAAAAGGGCCAAAGTTTCCTTTTGCAGCCCCATCAAAAATAACCTTATGCCAACCTTCTACAGGTTTTTCCCAGCCCACATCATCAGGGCCTATCCTCTTAACAGATAAATCCTCCAAAACCTTAGTTGGCCTAATCTTAATCCCCGACCAAGCATTTTGAATTCTCCTACTGTCCAACGAAAAAGGAGTCTACAAGAAATGGAGTTGAGAAGCAAGAGATCCCACTACTTCTTCTATCACATGATTTATTTTTCTCAAAAGTCTTTTCAGAGGTTCTCTCTTATCGAAAAAAATCCTTCTATTCCCCTCTTTCCAGATTTCCCAAATTACAACAAAGGGACTCACTAACCAAATTCTTGAAAGTAGGGATTTTATTGGAGGACTGAACCATCCCTCAAATACCTCTTTTAGTGTCTTTTGAAATGGACCTTGCCACCCCAACTTCTGATTCCTCCGCAGCATCACACAAAACACACTTTGTTGGTGTAACACCCCTCCGTTTTGCTTTTTGGACTGGATAGTGTGTCCTTGTTTTTCTTTGATTTGTGTTTCTGGATTTTCAGATACTATATTCTGTGTGTGTTATTTGATCGCTATTTATAGAGTGACAAACTATTTTTGTGATGTGGTGTATCTTATTTGATGCTTTATTTTACATGCTTTAATGATGTAATGATGTTAGTAGAGAAAATATGTGATTTTATATGAGATTATTGAGTAAGATTTAAATATCAGTTATGATGAGGGTATTGGTGAAGGGGACGGGTTCGCATCACTCGCTTGCAAATGCCCTGTGATTCTGTAATTTCCTCTTCATAGTGTGTATTTTATGTTGTTTATATTATATGTTGTTGTTTACTTGGTTTTCAGATTTACAGGTACATGACATCGACTCCACCTGGTTTCACAGGTTTGAGCGTGTCAATCCAACAATTAAGTTGAACAGGAGATAGTAGCTAGGTAACTTGTGTCAAGTCTACACCCTAGCCATAGTGTGTCGTCAGTCGTGTGTGTCGAGTCATTGATTGCCATGTTTTAATGTTATTTAATTATGAAGGGATTCTTGATTTGGAAATAAATATTTAGAATTATTGCATTAAATTATGTTGATAGTTATTTAATTAAAATTATACATTGTTGATAGAAGTTATTCTTTAAATTAATTAATTAAATTAAATGTATTTAGTTAATTAAATTTAATCCTTGGGGTTGAATTTAGTTATTAAATAATAAAATTAATTAAGTAAATGTGATGTTAAGAAAATTAAATGAAGGAAAAGAATTTAATTCATTTTGGAATTTTATTTCAATTATTGGGAATTAAATTAGAATTTGGGGAATTAAATTTGAATTAGAAGTAATTAAATTTAATTTGGGAATTAAATTTGAATCGAAAGTTACTAAATTATATTGGGAAATTAAATGGAAATTAATTTTGGTTGTTAGAAGATATTTTCAATTATGTCAACATGTGAGTTAAATTAATGAGAAGATTTGGTTGCAAATTCATTCACGGAGAGAATTTTGGAGAGGAAAAAGCTTCTTCAAGTGTGAGAGGTTATTTTTTGAAAAATTGCATAGAGGATGGTTTGAAGAAATGTTTGGCTGTAGAATTGATTTGGGAAAATTCTGTTGAAGTTTGGTTGTGCTTTTGGATTGTTTGCTTGCTTGGAATTACAACACTGTTGAAGAGAAATTGTGGAATCTTTGGAAGAGGCTCTGCATCAAAATCTTCTTTTCCTATAGTTTCAACACCAGGTTTTATTTTGTGGTTTATTGTTCTTGAATTGTTTAAATTAAATTGGTAGTGATTAAAGAATTTCTTGTTAAATTCATTTAGGAATAGAGATTACTATTTGAGAATAGAAATTAATTATTTAGATTTTGGAATTTTTGTTTTTTCTTGTGAAGATTCCTCAGGGAAATTATTAAAAAATCTAGTAGGTCTTAATTTCAGATGAGGAAATTGTAGCTTAGGTTGTTAAACCAAACCTTAGATTGAACAATACATTTAGATTGTTGTAGGAAATTTAAATCCTTGTAGAAAATAAATAAATTTATTTCAAAAGAAAAACCTCTATAGAAAAGTTATGGTGGAGAAACCTAGAAGATTAGAAAATTTTTGGTTATAATTTAGGTTCCTTTTTGTATATTTATTCTTTTATTATTATGAATTTAAGGAAATGGTTTAGAAGTTTTGGTTTTTTAAAATCTCTATGAATTTTGGATCCCTTTGAATTTTTTTTCCATATTTCACCTGTAGGTGAATGTTTCTGGAAAATTTCTTCAATTTTTCTGGTAGTTGAAATTCTGGTTATATACATATGACATATATATTTAATATTGTTGTTGAAATTTATTTTAAATTTCTATGTCGCAGTCCGTACGACAACCATTATTATTGTTTGGAAATTTTGGAATTCCGTAAATGTTTTTTTTTGCCGCCGGATCATTCTTTTAGGTTAGCGTTATTGTGTGGGGGAGACTTGGGAGGCACTGCCTCCATAGGTGCCCCCATGAGGGGATGACTGTGGAGGGAGACCTCCGCAGCCCCCTCCCCTATTCCTCTTTGGCGTGACCAGATTGGGAGAGGTTCGGCGGTGACAGCCGCCCCTCTCCACAATACTTGTGGATAGGGTCGGCTGTGACAGCCACCCCTCCCCACATTATCCTTCAATGAAACCTTGAAATCGGTGGAAGTACTATTTGTCCGCCCCTCCATTGGGGTTTCCCTGCTTGGAACAGTCCGTAGATGAAGTAAAATGGGTATGTTCTTTTATTTCGGGTTTTGTCATTTGATATATATTATTTGATATATATCTTTTATATTTGGTATTTTGTACAAGAATAATAGATATATATAATGTATATATGGTATGTGTATATACATTTGAGTGAATAATTAATATTTTATCTTATTTTAATTTGATGCATGCGATTTATTATTGAATCGATATTTTAAAAGAAATGATTAGTATGCATGGATAAACTGATAGAGAAAAGATATTTTATATAAATGGAAGAAATTTCATGGATTTGTGTTGTTTTAAAAGTAAATTAAGGAGTTTTTCATATTGATGAGGCAATTAATTATTTTTATTTATTTATTTCTATTAGAACAATTAAATTATTGTGATTGGAATAAGAAAGAGATATGGATTTAGTATATACAAAATAGAGATATCCTCGTGATTGCCTTCTAGATTTATTTTCTTTGTATTTCGTAAAGGGAAGTGAGTTTAATTGTTTTGGATTTCCAATAATAAAAGAGGTAATAAGGCTATATGATTATTTGAGTTAACCCAGTTATTGTGTCTTTGATTTTGCCAATGCTACCTATTGATTGAGGATGGATTTATGAAATCCAAATATTATATTTGATTAATGACTTGAATTCATTTTGTAACTTTTTCTTCAAGCTGCATTTTGGGATATGGGATTAAGTGTTAGTCCAATATTGTAAGACTTCCAGAGGATTTTAGAGGATGAGGGTTGTCATTTCTTTAGTCAACCAGTTGTTTTTCCCTTGGGTAGTGCATGGTGTCTTTTCAGTAATTTACCCAGTTTCCATGAACGGGGATGTTTTGTACCTCCTGTGAAAGGAGTGGACTATGTGTTTTGTTGCCTCGAAGATGTTTGGAGTGAGTTCTATTATTTGTTTCCTCCTTGAGTTGGAATGGTTATGATACCTAGGTTGTATGCACTTGTGATTCCCTTGGTGATTAGTTTGTTTGTGTGTTGTCAAGTAGAAGAGTGGCTTCCATTAGGGGTTGGAGCCCAAAGCGGTAAGACTAGGTAACCTTTGGAAGTAGTTTAATTAAGTGATAACTAAATTTATGTACTTAGATGATTAGGATGCATTTCACACTAATCAAGATAATTTAGCCTCACTCATAGACACAAGGGCTCGTGTAGACTTGGGATGAGTGGGAAGGCCTGAGATGGCATGATCATCTATCTTGTCCTTACGAGAGGTATTTGATTCTGCATGAGTGAGCATGAGGGCCGGGGTTCAGTTGAGGTCACCAGAATTTCCAGAGCCTATGAAGAATGCCCAGAGGAGATCTCATGACTAACTATGTGATGACACTCTGTCTAGGACAACAGTTGTTAATTGTTTTATGTGTATGGTTCTCTTAACATACTTGATCTATTTTA
The DNA here is from genome assembly GCA_007115665.2 of Sequoiadendron giganteum. Taxonomy (NCBI): domain Eukaryota; kingdom Viridiplantae; phylum Streptophyta; class Pinopsida; order Cupressales; family Cupressaceae; genus Sequoiadendron; species Sequoiadendron giganteum. The sequence goes on along the minus strand of CM021104.1, from coordinate 519,426,586 downwards.
TGTCTAGAAGCAATGTGACCTATGTCAGTGATGTGAGTGTTGTACTTGTTTAGTTCATTGGTTGGTTGTGTCAGTATGAGTCTTCCTATGGTTAGAGGTTGTAGATATTTGTCTATGTTATGTTGTTACTATCTCCTAGCATGGGGAGTGGGCCTTCAGTTACCACTTGGTTGGGTGGAACATGCACCATACACCGTTGGGTCCCCATTTATCTTTAGTACTTGGTAGCGAGACATTTAGTTGGACAGCTCGTGGTTCTTATTTTATTTCAAAATTGTAATAAGTTATTATACCCCTCTTGTATTGACGAGGTGGAATTTTGTAATTGAATCACTTTTGTATTATTGCCTCATTCTGGAAATGAGTGATGTACCTATTGTTTAAGTTATAGAATTTATGTTATAGATGTTTATCCTCTTATCTTATGTTGATTATGTATGTTTTATTAATGCTTACTACATGAGTAATTAAATGCAATGATTATAATGATGTATGTTGTATGGGTTTAAGTAATCCCAACCTTGTAGCCTTAGAGGTTGTTGTTAATTAGTAAGTGAATGTGTATGTTAAATACACTTTATTAAAAAAAAATTTGGTTTGCTTAAGTCGTTAATTACAACTTCCTTTAGGGTTGCTTGGCGGGGCATTACAGTTGGTCCTGCAAAACCAAGCCTCTTCCTCCGCTCTCTTGACAGTATATATTTGTATATATATATATATATATATATATATATATATATATATATATATATATATATATATATATATATATATATATATATATATATAATTATATATAATACAATATATAATTATGTATTTATTCAAATATATATATATTTAAATGAATTTTATAATAGGTGCATGAAAATTCATAAGTTAGATGATTTAAAATGAAATGATTTTAAAAGAGGAAATTGATTTTTATATAGTTGTATTTGGGAAATTGAATTAAACAATTAGATTTAATTTCTATATTTTCTGTAAATGAAATTGCATTATACTAGATTATTTTGAGCAATGTATTATTTGTCCTTGAAATGGAAATTGGATTTAGGAAATCCTAATAATAGTTTCAATTACTATGCCTGAAATTGCTTATTTAATTATGATTTTTTATATCCACGTAAGTTGGGAAATATGTTAGTTGTGTATGCAAGTCTTCTAGATTTTGTAATTTTATGAGGGGGTTGTTGTGATTTACGGTTCATCCCTTTGTCTTCCTTGGGTAGTGCACTTGGTGGTTATTCAGTTAAACACTTGGTTACTACGAACGGGATGTGTTTCCTCTTGTATTATGGATGGGATTTGATATCCGTTGTGTGCACTATGTTTACCCTTGGTTATTGGTTTAGATCATTGTGTTTCCAATAGGGGAGTGGCTCTGAATGGGGGCTGACACACAAAGTGGTACCAAGGTAACTCATGTGAGAGTTAGTTAATTCAATGGAAATTAAATAAATGTATCAAGGGAAAGGGTAGCTTTTAAAACATATAAATTTTTAATTGTGCCTCGCTCATTGGCTCAAGGGCTTGTTTATACTTGAGATAAGATGAGAAGGCCTGGAATGGAAAAATAATTATCTTGTCCCTTTGAAAGATATTTGATTATGCATCGGTTTGCATATGGGGCTGGGGGTCGTGAGAGGCTACCAGGGTAACCCAAGATGGGGGTCAGGGCCTAGGAAGATCTGCCAAGGTAACCCATGCTACTTTGTGATGACACTCCTATGATAACAATATTTATTGTTCAGTTGATGTGCTTGATTCTTTTACTCTAGAATCAATGTAACCTTTATGTTAATTATTGTACTTGTATAGTTTAGTCTTGTGATTGCTTGTGTCTTGAGGTTGTTGGTTATGCCTAGGAAGCCCTTTTACTATCTCCTAGCATGGGGGTGGGCCTTCGAGTACCACTTGGTTGGGTGGAATGTGCACCTTACACCGTTGGCTTTCCTAATTTTCATGATGGCAGGATCTTCCAGATTAGAGAGCTCGCATGTTCCTGTTGTTTTGTACCATCTCTTATGTTCTATTGGATCAGTTGGATATATATGTATATGTACTAATCCTCATTTGTATTCGAGGAGTATCCTTGTATCATTGTAATTGTAATATTGTTGTATGATCTACCTCATTTGGAAATGAGCTCTGTAACTACTTAATTGAATGAATGCAATCTATGAATGATTCTTTAATGTACTTTGTATCTTATGGAATGTGTATAATGCTTTTGGATTTATGATCTTTATTTCATGAGTATACTTTATATGTTATGGATTAGTTTACCTTTGTATGTTATGGGTTTCGAATGTAAGCATTATCGCATAACTTAGAGGATGGATGCATTAAGTGTAGTTCACTTTACTTGTTATTAACTACAGTTTAAAAAAAAATTGTTACGCTTTCTTTGTGTTTGCGTTGTCCTCTAGGGTTACATGGCGGGGCATTACATTTCACCCCTTCCTCAACCATATTTATTCCTTTTCCAGATTCTCTCTTCTCATCCCTTTGACCACCTTTCTTCCCCTTAAACCCCTTCTTTGCACCAGATGACACATCATCCTTTATTTCAATATTACTCTCATAGCCTTTCAACCAAGAGTTAGAAACCTCCAGATCAAGGTCTTGCATAGTCTTACCATGTTTATCTGATGACTCCAACTCTTCTGAGCCATCCTCCTCATAATCACCATCCCTTTCCTCTATCGATTCCCCCATGTCATAACCAAGCACAAGCCCCCTTACCTTTCCATCCACTAGAAATCTTAGGGATTTCAGGAATAATCTTCATTTAGATATGGTCAATGATAAGAAGCATGAGACCCTTACAGAGAATAGCTTTACTAGGATTTTTTCTATGATATTCTATGCTTGTTTCCATGTAGAGGAGCAAATAGTAGGGAAACGACACCAAACTATTGTGTCTGAAATGATTTAACAACATAAAATGGTATCCATAGATTATAAAATATTTTCCATCAAGCATGAAATATTTCATAATTTCCAAAAGCACATCTCTCCACAGCGGCTTAAAAGAAGAATGGCCATACCCTCCACTTCCCACACTCCTGAGCTTATCTCATTCCTTGACATTTCATAAATTGGCTAGAGAACACTTAGAAGCTCCATGATCTCTGTAAAATTTCTTACCCTTCATGGGTAATCTCATGATTTTAGCAATTAAATCCTCGGTAACATTAACCTCCACCCCCTAGTAGCACAACATTCAATTGTTCGACCCCTTCACAAACACCTCAATAACTTCATAATCAAATCCATGCAGTTTAAGAAAATAATGGAAAATTCCCCCTTTCTCTAGATGCTCCCACACAACCACATTAACATTAAACTCCTCATAGGAGAGAGGCTCATGTTTGCAATGATCACCACCCATTGCAACCAGAGACACCCTCACCACAACCTTCACCTTGTTCTAATGAGCAGAAAAAACTAAGAGAACAATCCAAAAACAAGGCCAAAAGGCCCCCATAATCCATGTAAACCTGATAGTGTGAGTACACCAAGCTATAATTACCACTTCCATGAGCCCTTTTCCATAAGATTTGTAATTATTAATCAAACGATCTTTGAACTCTATACTCCTAAACCAAATAGAGAGGAGATAAAGCCAGAATAATAAACACTTATCTCCAAAAGTTGCCACCACTATGGAAAGATATTTGATCATGATAAATTATGATTTGGAGATTAACGAGGATGGATTCATAGGAATTCCAACATTTATTAGACAAGACACCCACATTCACAAAACCATCAGCCAGATTATTTGCCTCACAGAAGACATGTGAGATTTTGTAATCATCAAAGGATCTTAGAATAGAAAGGGAATCCTCTATATGATATGCAATATAGACTATGACAAGGGATTCACCTTCAATATCCAATTGATAATATTAAGGGAGTCCCCTTCCAATCACAACTTTCTCACCCCAACCTATTTAGCAAGAAGGAGGCCATGATAGGCTGTCCATGCATAATTATTCAAATTATTAACAATAGTTAATATAATCTTTATATTGTTTTTTGAAATAGAAAAAATAATTCATAATAAATAATTTAAATGACATATTTTATAAATAGAAGATTACATATATAAAATAAGTAATGTTAACAAGATTTGATACATAATTAGATGGTATTTTTGTAGTATATTAAATTATATGATTTTTTATTGAGATTAAGGGGTAAAAATTTAAAGTATTTTTTATTGATTCATATTTCATTAGTAATAGTTCAAAGGTATGGGTATGAACCACTATGTAGTTGAATCTTAGTAAAACATCACATAATTTGATACACTACAAAATACTAATTATCAGTTGTAAATAAATGAGTTGGGAAACTCTATACTGAATTGTTCATGAGGAACAACACTTGTTGGAGATTTTGCAAATAGAATGGCAAGTTAAACTAGTTTGATCTCAGGGGAAAATACACATGGTTAAGTGCACTTAAATAAAAGTATTATTATGATGTATGAATTCCTGATGTTTCATCCTTATGAGCATCACTTAAATATAATGAGTGGTAAGTGAACAATTTGTGTTCATTAGAGATGAGTTTTGCAAGACACTAATCATATAATATAGTTCAATAAAGATTGACTCAAAACTATATGATTAAATCCAAATAAAACATCATGTAAGATTTGATATAATACTTTTCATTAATTTTAAAAATAGAAAAAAATATATTATAAGTAACTTCACACTTATCATATCATATAAATAAAAAAATATAGGTAATCATTTTTAAGAGTTTAACAAAGTTAATAAATTTGTCCCACTTGAACTAAATATAAAAATCTTGAAATGGATGCAAAATGCTAATATTTAATGTTAAACACATATGACTTATATGTTTAGTTTAAAAAATAATAATTAATATTTTTTGGATCTTTTTTCTAAGTGTAATAAGAATTCAAATACTCATATTTGTTCATTCTTTATTAAAAAGTGCATATTAATACTTGAAAATATAATTTTGATTTTAAAAAGTACTTATCTTTTCTTGGTAAGTGTCTTTAATAATAATTAGTATCATGTAAAATTAAATTAAAAAATGGCTTGCATTCAAAAAATGTAGAGAATCCAATTTTAGGACAATCTAAATGAAAGATAGCAACAAGTTGGTGGCAACAAGGGCAATCAAAAGTAGAGAAATGAAGCAAGGGAAAGGAAAGAGCGATGCTTGGAATGGGAGGCAAAGGCAATCTTCACCAAAGGATAGAAAATGGACCCAAAGAAGAATTCCTAAAGGTTGAAAGCACAAAAATTCTAGAGGGTTTCATAAGGGCATAATCAACTATAGGTTTAATCCCCTATATCATAAAACCCTAAAAAGTATAAATATAATTCCCCTTAAACCTAAGCCTCTTAAACAATGTATTTCCTTTTTGCTAAAGGATGATAAATTAGTTAATTCTATGTCCAAGCTAAAAGAGGTAAATTTCTTCATGAAATGTGCTGAGGAGTGGCCAACCATAAGAAAAACAAGGAATTGGTGTGATTTGAATTAGGGAAAAGACATAAAGTTGAAATTACTACCAAATTCTTTCTTCTTGGTTTAATGTCCTTTTAAGGGAGAAAAATCCTCGATGAGGGTCCCTACATATAGGGGGGATTGGTCTTTACATAAAAATATTGGGAACTTAAATTTAATCCCTTGAAGCAAGAAATCATCAATGTTCCAATATGGATTAAGTTTATAATTTTCCCTCAACATAATGGAAATTGGAAACCCTCAAATATATTAGGGATCATTTGGGTTCCTTTTTATGATAGATGAAAACCTAGAAGATAGAAACTATGGAATGTATGCTTGAATATGCATCAATACCAAACCCTTGCCACCCTTACTAGAAGAAATAGAAATAAGGACGGATCAAGGAATGTTTTGATAAAAAAATGAAATAGAAGAAAATATGAAAATGTGTAAACTATGCCTATCAAAAATCCATACATGAGAAGAATGCATAAGGAATAAGGAAGATAGAATAGTTAATGTGGAAGTAGAAAATCCAAGGGAAAAAGGTTCTAGAGCAGACAAAATAATGGAGGTTAGAGAAAGATATGATTCCCTAACATAAAATATTGAAATAATGACATGACTAGGTGCAAGGAGTTGTATACAAAAGGATGATAAAAAAGAAATAAGCTCTCTACTTATTATATCAATGGAGTAAGAAAGTGACAGAAGAACAAACTTAAGCCTATATCAAGAATAATTAAGAAGAGATGAGTCTATCTTACAATAATTATAGAATTTATCACCTAGAAACAATTGTAATGACAAAGAATCAAAAAATTTAATGTTGTTTGAAATGGGATTAAAACTTTTTTGAATGCACCAAAAACTTAGGAAATAAAAAGTATATACCCTTAAAGAAGCCCCTAGAGGTGGATAACCAAATATTAGATTTAAAATAAGATATCAAATTTGAAGAAGAAAAGTAGATATCTTAGAAAAAAGAATAATAAACTAGTCCCAATAAAAAATAAAGAAACCCAAACTAGGGTAGAAAGGGAAAATAGGGAGAAAGTCAAATAAACTCAAACTAGAAATTGCACGGAATATAAAAGGTCTAATGAAACTGAGGTTGAAGAAGGTAACCACCCTTCTTGAGTTTCCATGAGATTCATAACATGAAATGTTAGGGGAATTAATGCCCCTAGAAAAAGGTGTTATTGTCACTTTGAATTGCACCCCTGTTGAACCTATTTTTCAACATTTTAGTGAAAATGGGATTGATCTCAAGGTTTGGAGCATTTTTGATGAGATCAAACCTCCAGAGAAGGGTAGCTCATTTCTAACATAGATGTATAAGTGTTGATCCAACCTACTACTAAATAAATCTATACTAATCTAGTCTACGAGCTTGCAGAGGGAAAATGGAAGAGAGATATGCATGAAATTGAAAGGGTAGTGATACACCTAGATTAAAATGTGTTTCTTCCTTCTTACTATGGAATTGAAAATTAATGAAAATCCCAAAAGAACTTACCTCTTTTGCACCAAAACCTAGGGGTTTATATGAATGTTAGGGTTTAACAAACACTGTGAGGGAGAAAATTGATCCATTATTAGTCCTACTAAGTGATTTTAACACATATAAACATGCAATATTAATCAACATTCATTCAAATATGAGGGTAAGAATTTTTTACACATGTTAGAAGTGAGGAGAGATAAACATTAAATTTTCATTAATCGAAGGCCTAAAGCTAGTTTACCATTGTATAAAATGTGGGAATGCATCTATGTGCTAGATAAATAAGGTAATTACCCTTACAATGAGCACCAAATTCACTTTTAAACCATATTAAGACATATGAGAAAGAAGGAGCATGTGGAAAAGAAACCCTAGTCATGATCCTATTAATTAAATCTAATATATTTGTATGAGAATCATTATTTAGAAAGTGTGGAGAACAGCTGAAATACACCTTCCATACTTTTACATTTATTATTATGAGGAGAAATTATAAAAACCTCAGTGAAATCTATTGCAAATAATGGCCCAAGAATGACCACCTAATATAATGGTAGATCTATAATAGTGAATGAAGGATGGTGATGTTCTCCCCTTTGGAATCCATGGAAAATACATTCAAAATCATTTTTGGAGCTCCATGGGTTAGGATATGGTATTTAAAGGACTAGTCATAGTATTAATGACATTGTAGATGATTTATTTCCCCATTTTCTCCTTTTGTAAAAATCCAACCCTCATCTAGATATTGGATTTTTCCATCATTTTAGTTGAAAGGTGGAAATTTTGTTAGGCTATTAACACATCCTATCATTATTAAAACTTTTGGACATCCCTTCCTCTATTATATGATGTCTCTATGATTTTTTATTTTGACAAGTTAAGCCTTTCTCCACAAGAGAAAGAGTTGCTTGAATTCAATGAGAAAAAGGATTTGACTGATTGTGGACACTCTATAGGCGGGTTTGTGATGGCCTTAGGACATTAGGGTTTTAGTTTCTAACCCTTTGTATTATCTCTCTTGCCTTGAGATTTCTCAATTATTGCTTTCCTTTCATTTATGTCTCAAATGAGATTGTTTTATTTTTATAGTCTAAAATTCATCGTTGTTTGTCTTGATTGAAAAAAAGAAAGTACTTGGTTTTAATGGAATTTGATGTTCTTGTGTCTTGTGACCCACCCAATTCTTCTAATAATTTATTAGGTTTAATTAAATCAAATAAATTTCTCCCTAAAATCCTAAAAAATCAATTACAAGGACATAGTCACTGGAGATGAGACGTTAATCCCTCCCTCAGAGGTGGAATTTATCAACTGTGATGGCAGTTGGGCCACTGAGAGAAAATAAAATGATGGAGGAGTAGGTAAGGGATCTTCATCTTGCCCTAAGAGGTTATTTCTCTTAGTTGGTATGATTTTTCCACAGTCCATAAGTAAAAATTGTGTGCTTCTAGTTTAAACTGTATCTTTTTAGCTTGACGTTTTGGATCACACACAGTGATCTATCATCATGAAGAGGAGAAGTAAAAAAATGGAATGAAAAGTTAGAGAAAATAGAAGCTTCAATAATAGAGATCACAAATTCTTATGTTCAGAAAAACGAAAGCATTAGATCCATATTTATAGATTGGGATTCAAAGGTATTGAATAACTAGAGCAATATTGCCCTTCCTTTCAATGGTAGTCTTCATCAAAATCCCATTCAGAAGGTAGATAGAAGTAAAATTATCTAGAAACCAGCTACAAAAGGCTTCTTCAAGCTGAACTTTGATGGTGCTTCATGTGGAAACCCAGGGGTTTTTGGGTGGGAGTAGTAATCAGAAATCATAAAGGGATGCTAATATCAACTAAATCAATAAAAATTTCAAGAGGAACAAATAATCTTACAGAGGCTCAAGCTTTACTTCTTGGGGTGCAATTAGCATTTGATATGGAAATTGAAGGTGACTCACTAATCATAGTGAATGCTTGTAAAGAAAGGAAAAAAAATTGTTGGCAACTTAGATATGTTTTGCAACAAGTGTGGAAATTGCTACCTAAGTTCACAAATGTGCAAATCCAACACAGCTATAGGGAAGGAAATCAAGTGGTTGACAAATTTGCAAATGTTGGATGTGATCAAAATTAGAGTGTGCAAGTAGATGATAGCAGTATGTTGAACATTTCTCAGGTTTTGGTGGAGCTTATAAAAAGGGAAAGTACAGGGCTATAAATTGTTGAAGGTTTGGTTAAAATCATTTTGCTAAATTTTGGGTTTCGATTTTAACATTTAAAAAAAAACAAAATGTGCTTTCTAGCAAGTTGCAAACTCTTTTTGATGATATGCATGACATGTGAAGGATTATATCAACAAAATTAGTGATTTAAATATTCTAGCCATGAGTTGTGTTGTCAAGGTGGAAAACATAAATCTGGCCTACAGTAGTGGTATGAGGAGTACATACTAAGCGTCAACACTATCCCTTGCATATGTTTAAAAATGCTCGCTCATGTAAAGTGATGAAATATAGGTAGCCATATACATGAGAAAAATTATGTGTGGGTACCCAAATCAATCCGCCATTGGGAACTTCAAATCAATTTGCAATTTTGCAGCTAGCATGTATAAACCCCATAGGTGGCAACTTCAACAAGCAAAGAAGCATGATCCAAAATTTCTTGTAAGTTGCAACTATTTTTTTAACATGTTTTCTGTTTTTTAGGGGTACAAGGTACAAAAAGCAACCTTTTCAAAAGATGCCAAGTGGGATGAAGGATGCCATTTCTTACCACTACAATTGGAAAGTATCAAGTTTCTCATGCTTCATATTAAGGGAATTGTACAAGTTCTCCTCTACGCCAAAGCTTCTGTCTGGGGCCAAATATTGTCTAAAATTACCAACACTTCCAAAGTGTAACACTTGTAATCTCAAGTGTGTGATAAGAAAATAAAAGGACATCATCGTTTTTAACTCATTTCAAACCGTAAAGTTTTAATATTTTGTATCTCTAATAAAGCTGGCAATTGTGTAGGAATCTCACGCAAAGTAGGGAAGAGATCAAAACATTCTTATCTTCAAATAAGTTTAAGTGTGTATAAAAGATAGAAAGGACAAGTAGAATTCAAGGGAAAAATTAACATTTTTGAAACTAATAGAAAATCCGATGCTATATGAGGAGCTCGACTGATCATTCCACCAACATGAAGTGTCTGAAATAACAAAATGTGTTATAGAGCATCTCAGTAAAATGTAGCTCTGCTAAATGTAGCTTTGTCTTGGTAAATCCTACATGACTAGGTGTCTAGCGGCTACTTCACCTGCGTACATCAAGCATACCAGCAGAAGGACAAAGAGTTAAGGTACAAATATCAATGTAGATGAGTATTTAGCAAAACATTTTGTCTTCAAATATCAGGGTAATGTTCTTCATTCCATGAAATGTTACGTGTGAGTTTTCTGTTGACTCAAGCTCAACCATAAAGTGATCAATGGTGTGCTTTTGATGGGTGTTTTAAGCTATTAGAAAATTAGTTGTTTGGGAAACATTGTCTTCACCTTTGCATTGTCTTCACCTCTGCATAGCAGCTTCTACATGTATCTACAATGGAATTTCTTCCGAGAAATCACCGTGCCCCATTTCAAGTGCAACCGTGGGAAATTCCCTTCTCCAAAGGGTTAGGCAAAGAACAGTTGTGTTATGTCTTCAATGCAAATTGCATACTTATTTACAAATGTGTGAAGGACATAATTGGAGACGATATCTTGTAGCCATCAATGCAAAGAATTATCTTCCCATCCAATCTGATGTCAATATTTGTTAGCAATGTGATGGATATGAACCCGAATTATCAAGATATGCATAAAATAGAAAATATAGTTATAAATGAGGTTTTCTTGCAAGATAATGCATTGCTAACAAGCATTCAAAAATATGACTTCTGGACGAGAGAATCTTATATTGGAGGTGTCTTCCTTAAACACTACTTGCAACATAAAATGAGCTTCAGAAACATATATACTAGGATAAGGTTAGCATTGGAGTATAATTCTTCAAGCTATCTTTACAGGGAGCTAAACATATATCAAATTGAGTTGGGGAATGAGATGGTAAGAAGATTCAAAGTTAAATATCATGCAATTTAATTCCTTCTTACTCATCATTGTCACCAAACATCTCTTCCTATTCTTCCAAAGTAGCCACAACAAGGGGACATCCAGACAAAAGAATCAAATGTAGGCCATGGGCCTTCAAAAGCACAACCTCTAGTACAAAGGTGTCAACCAAATCCAGGGACATCAAATACTCATCATCTCATGCAAAGGTGCCAACCAAACCTCCCTAATATGAATGGCATAGTAGATTCAAAATCTCCTCCACCAGATCAATATATGTGTAGATGAGGAAAAGAGGACAGTTGTTCTATTCAAAAGGCATGAAGAATATAAAGTAAGAGTTATGTTTTTCGGAAAGCCATCAGTATATGTGCATAGAAAGTAAACAAGATAGATACTTATTATAGTTGGGAAAGATTACAGAGTTTAAAATGTATTGCACTACATTTAAGTCAACTGTTTTTGTATTTTTAACAGTTGACACATGCATAAATTCTCATAGTTAGTAAGAATTTTGGCAAGAATTTTGTCAATCATAAGGAGGAGTAAGTCAACTGTAGAGCAGTGTTGGGTCATTATCAAAATGTAGAAGTTGACATTTTGTATCTATCTATAGAGGATATGTCAAGAAATATTGTAACCTTTATTATTATATAATATAAATAATCGGTTGAAATGTCTTTTATCAAAAAAAAAAAAGTTAAGAGACTAGCAAAGAAGAGGCAAAAAATTCCATGAAAATATATAAAAATATAAACAAATAAAATAATACTAAATAAATACAAGAATATATGAATAAAAAAAAAGAATGAATGAAAAATGAAAAATGAAAGAGCAATATATATATAGTTTGGGAAAAAATTAAAACAATATGAATAAAAATAATAAAAACATATAAAAAGAACAAAAAACATTAAGGATAAAACACATAATATTATGAAAAAAAAACAAAAAGAGGGCAAACCAAAATAAGATAAAGCAATAGGAAAAAGGGGAGTAAGAAGTAAAATTAGGAAAGACAAAAAGCAAGAGCAATAACTCACAAGTAGAAAATAAGAAATTCAAAAAGAGAAATAAAAACTAAAACTAAAAGAAAAAGAATCAAGTGAAGCATTAAGAAAAAAAAATTCAAAAATCTAAATGAAAGAATAGAAAACTATAAAAGAAGAAGAACATTAAAAATTTAAAATAAAAATTAAAAATTAAAAAATTAAAGTTAAAACAAAAAATACCTATATATATATAAATTTAAGTAAGAGAAAGATAAGCATCAATGAAAATAAAGGAATAAAGAAAAATGCTAAAAGATAATGAAGTACAAGAACAAAAAAAGCTATTGCAAAGAGAGAAGCAATAAAATATAGTAAAAAGAGATATACAATAAAATCTATTATAAAAAGAGAAGAAATAGAATACACATATAAATATATAAGAAATAAAATGAGCAACAAATAAAACACAAGAATAAAAAAAAATTGCTAAAAAATGAAGAAAAGGAACCAAAAAAGGTAATAAAAATAAAGAAGAAAGAGAAAATAAATAAATTAAGATATAAAGAACGAGGGGAAAGAGAACAACGCACGAGGGGGGGGGGTGTGCGTGGGTAGGAAAGGAACACGCAGGGATAAAAGACAAGAAAGAGGCTAAAGGGAAGGAGATAAACAACCAGGAGTTGGGTGCAAGGAGAGGGAGTTAAGGAGAGGTTGCCAAGAAGGGCTAACTTGCCAACCATCATCTCTATTGAGGTTGGTAGCATGGTTCTTGATGGAGATATCCTCTTGGGGTTTGCGCTTGAAGAAATTATCTTCTTTTACAAGAAATTGGGTGGATTCAAGGCATATGTGGTGTTTGGTGTTGTGGGAGTGCTCAACAAGGGCAGATTTGGAGAAACGATCATGTCTTATGTTAGCACTATTTTCTTTAATTCTAGTGTTGATAGGTCTACCTGTTTCACCAATGTATTGGGTACCACACGAGAAATCAATCTTGTAGACACTAGAGTGGTCGAGTGAAGATAAGGTGTCCTTGGTAGAAGGGATGAGCTTTTTGGTTGTAGAGATAGGTTTAAAAGCACAAATACTTCCTTTTTTGTGAAGGATTTTTGAAATCTTATTTGAGATGCCTTTAACAAAGTGGAGGGTTGCATAGTGGGAGGCTTGAGAAATAGGCTTGGGTAGGGGATTAAAAAGAACTTTAGTGTGGTCGAAAGCACAATGGATGCATTTACTATGGTAACCATTAAGCTTCAAAACATGGTAGAGGTGGGATAACTCTTGCTCAAGGTGGTCATTATCATAGATGTGGTAGGGTCGAGTTACAAGGGTATTGATAACACTTTCTTTTTGAGCAATGTGGTGGTGGTATGAGGAAATAAAGTAGAGGTCAGTGTGAGTGGGTTTTCTATAGATAGAACGAGCGAGGGTTCCATCATCTGTTTTGATAATGAGAACATCAATAAAAGGCAATTGGTTGTTGGATTCAAGTTCTTTGGTGAATTGAATACACTTAACCAAACTATTTAAATGTGAGTGGAAAATTTCAAGTTGCTCAAGACCGTGGAGCCAACAAATGTTGGTGTCATCCACATAGCGTTTCCACCAGTGAGGCTTGAGGGGAAAGGAGTTGAGGGCAAGGTTCTCAAAATGCTCTATGTAGAGGTTGGCTATAACAGGGGATAAAGGGGAACCCATAGAAACTCAATCCACTTGCTCATAAACCACATTTTGGAAGGTGAAGAAAGTGGAACAAAGGCACAAGTCAACAAGAGAAGAGATTTCAAGGTTGGTTTTGAGTTTGACTAACTCCATAGAGTCAGCTAAGGGAATTTTGGTGAATAAAGAGACCGTGCATCAAAGCTAACAAGGAACTCATGGTCTTCCACCTTTTTATCACGAATGAAATCAATAAAGTGGTTAGAGTCCTTGATGAAGGTGTTAGATTGGCCAATAAGGGGGGAGATTAACTTGGTAAGAAAATAGGCTAGCTTATAGGTGGGAGAATGAGAGGTATCGCCAATAGGGTGAAGAGGAATACCGAGTTTATGAATTTTGGGGGCACCATAAATACGGGGGGCAATTTATTTATGAGGTAGCAAGTGCTTCTTGATTAATTTGTCAAAGGAAGAGTGGGAGATGGAAAGCTTGACTTTCTTAGCAATTTTAGAAACGGGGTTGGAGGGGAGAGGTCTATAACTGCTATCATTGGATAGGTGGTCAAGCATCTTGGTGACATAATCTTGTTTGTCAAGGATAACCACTGTATTACCCTTATCAGCTTTAATAATGACAATGCCATTATTTTTTATAAAGTTTTTGAAAGCAATAAGTTCATATTTTAGAACATTGCATTTGGGAGGTTTTACATGCCGAAGGGTGACAGTGCATTCTTGTTTGACTTCCTCCGCAATGTTGATCAGTAGAGATTGAATTTTATTTTCAATCTCAACCAAAAAATCCACTTTAGGAATGGTGTGAGGGGTGAAAGAAAATTTCAAACCACACTTTAAAAAATTGAGGGATAGGGGGTTGAGGGGGACACGAGAAAGGTTGACCACGAGCTTAGAGTCCTAGTCTTTAATGAAATCAGGGGAATGAAAATTGGAAGGGCATGAATCATTAAGAGGTTCCAACACAAGGGGGAGGCACCAAAAAGGTTGGATGCTGATTTGAGGGTGAGATGATTAACAGTGGGGTAGGAAGGGTGCAAGAAGAGATGCAAGGTTTGGAAGGAGGGTTGACACGGCCCAATGATGGCTGGCTAAGGGGAGGGGACGTGAAAGATGAAATGAAGTTACCAACCACAGAGGATGAAGAAAAGGTTGCCACCGAAGAATTATTAGTGGAGGTAGCAAAAAAAGTGGGAGATAAAGGACATAAGTCAAAAGAAGACACAGGGCTCGAGGAATGAAGAGGAGGGGTTAGCGTGTGGAGGCGATTTGGAAAACATTGAGAACTGTAGTGATCAGCATCGTCATAAATGAAAAGAATGTTGGAAGGAATGGTAACAACGACCATACCAGACAGATGGAGAAGGTGAATTTACAGGTGCTTGATGATCCTGATTTGATGAAGCTAAAGGAGTGCGGCTGGTTTTACTAGAGACAACTAGATACAGAAAATTGAGATGTATGGAGCTCCCGATTTACTAATGCTAAAGCAGTGTTGCAGGTTGCCTTTTCTAGTGGATCATGGTGCAACACATGAGAATGAAGTTGAGATGTGTAGAGGGCCAGTCCAAGTCAAAAGAAGCAGCAATGGATGGAGCAGTTTGGTTCGAGAAAAATGACAATGGGGGAGAACTGATGGCAGAGTGGAGGCAACGAGAGGAAGAAGAAACAATAGGAGAAAGGTCGGTGCAAGAAGCAGAGCAATGAGAGAGACAGACATCAGAAAGAGCATTGTGAGATGAGGGAGAAAGGCGTGCAGGGAGATGCGAAGTGGGAGGTATGATTGAAGGCGAGTGAAAAGGAGAAGAAACATAAGAGATGTGTTTGTGCCTAGCAACTAACCTTGAAAACTTCCTTTTTATTTGGATTCATATGTTATTTTAACGCCTGACGCTCTGGCATGAGATTGGGTATCAAGCCAAATCTAAATGTCTGATCTCAAACAAAAGAAAGGTCAAGATGCAAGTGGAACAGTCTAGAAAAACGGTGACCGATCAAATCTATGACTCCTTGGATTACCGATATCAATAAAGAAAAACTAGCACGCTCAAAGATGGTGCAGTTGTCGTTGATTACGAAGATGATGAACAATTTGAGTGAAAGAACGAATGGTACGACAATCTCTGCAACACTTTGAGAAGGTTAAGTTTGTAATCCTATTTGAAATTTTGATCCTCAGCTTCACAAGAAGCTTAGCTTTGAAAATCATTTCCCTCTCATGAAGGGTTGGAATAGTTGGTATGATTTTTCCACAGTCTATAAGTAAAAATTGTGTTCTTCTGGTTTAAATTGTGTATCTTTTTAGTTCGATGTTTTTGACCACACACAATGATCCATCATTAGGAAGAGGAGAATTAAAAAATGGAATGTAAAGTTAGCCTTAAAAAGAGAAGAGAGAAAGGTGGGTAGGAGGAGGAGAACAAAAAATATGATTAAAAAAAGGGGGAAAAATAAAGCCATAAAATATAAGAAAAATATGAAAAGCATAAAAATAAAATAAGTTTAAGAGACTAGCAAAGAAGAGGGAAAAAACCATGAAAATATATAAACAAATATAAACAAATAAAAGAAAACTAAATAAATACAAAAATATATGAACAAAAAAAAAAAAAATCAATGAAAAATGAAAGATGAAAGAATATATATATAGAGTTTGGGAAAAAATTAAAACAATAAGAATAAAAATAATTAAAAAAACATTAAAAAGAACGAAATTAGTTAAGGATAAAAGACATAAGATTATGAAAAAGCAAACAAAAGAGGGGAAAATCAAAAAAATAAAGCAATAAGAAAAAGGGGAGTAAGAAGTAAAATTAGGAAAGACAAAAACAAAGAGCAATAACTCACATGTAAAAAATAAGAAATTCAAAAAAAGAAACAAAACAAAAACTAAAAGAAAACAAATCAAGTGAAGCATTAAGAAAAACAAGCTCAAAAATATAAATAAAAGAATAGGAAACTATATAAGAACAAGAACATAAAAAATTTAAAATAAAAATAAAAATTAAAAAATTAAAGTTAAAAGAAAAAATAATATAATTTAAGAAAGAAAAAAGATAAGTATCAATGAAAATAAAGGAATAAAGAAAAATGCTAAAAATAATGAAGTAAAAAAAAAAAAAAAGCTATTGCAACTTGAGAGAAGCAATATAATATAGTATAAAGAGAGATGTAATAAAATCTATTATAAAAAGAGAAGCGATATAATACACATATAAATATATAAGAGCAATAAAATGAGCAACAAAATTTATAGTGAAGTCAATGGCGGAGCGTGGAGCGAGGTGCACGAGGCAGAGGAGCGAACTGGAGAGGATTGAAATGCAGAGATCATGAGGCGATGGCTAGTGGGACAAGCAGGAGGAGCAAGGAGCTTGGAGTTGGCAATGGTGGGGCGATGAAATGGAATGCAACAAGGATTCCACCACAATTGCTTGCACACTTTCACAATCTCACATGAAAGACTTTGGATGCCTTCAACTCAGTACCTTCAGGAACCTTAACATGAAATTTGCACTATTCTACTCAAATTCACATCAATACCGCATCTATCTTGCTTCTTACTCTAAATCGTACACCCTCTTGCATCAACACCATACACATTTATATCAATATTTACTCAAAAAAATTCTCCAATGTCGACCACTAGTCGTTATACATTCAAATTCAAAATAAGTCGACATGTAAACATTCCCATAGTGGATAGGAGCAAAAGTTGACCTACATAAATCCTTAATTAGGACCTAAATAGATCCCAATACACTTCAAAACACTTCCACAAGCCTCACATGTAGTGTTAAATATTAGGTCGACCAACACCTATGCAAAATGCCATAGACATTAAGTACATGCTTCCTAAAATCAAGATGAAGATTCCAGACAACATAATTTACTTGAACTCAATCCAGAACAATCCATGAACTACTTAAGATTCATCAAACACTTCATCCAAGTACACATCAACACATAATTTAACTCAGAACAACTGATAACCCTTATTTGCATACTGATAAATGAAACTCTCGATATACTACACCAAATCAAATAAAAACTTGAATACAAAAAGATAAAAACATTATAAGAAACCTCTCAAATATGCACAACCTAAATCCAACTAGTGGAGAAATGCATAGCAAATACATTTCTCTCAGACCACGAAAAAAATCACTAAACAACTAGTTCACACACTAGTAAAAATATCTTACACTATACAATGATCCAGAAACCAAATTTTGAATATAGAAAATTTTTTCAACCTTGAATAACCTATAAGATCCACATAGGCATAGCATCAACATAGAAGGAACACAGAGCACAATACCAGATCACACTATGAACATTTGTACAACATAATTTACTCTTTTTATTAAATTTTCTCAAAAGCACTTGGAAACCAAGTACCTGAGACATCATCTCATCGCATTACTTCATTCCAACTCATCTTTAGACTCTACAACAAAGAATAGCTACTCACAAAAATTCTTCAAGGTCTCAACTACACATGCACAACCTATTTTCCTCTTTTCCACAATTTTCTCAATATCTTCAACATCTTTGTCCCATAGTTGACATCAATGACAACACTAGCCAATAGACTTCATTTTAACATTAATGACAACACCATCATTCTTGCAACAATATCCCCCTTTTTCATTGATGGCAATACAAGATTTTAAAAGCCACCAAAGACTACACAATAGTTATGAAAATGTACACAACATTCACATGATTCTCTCTCCCTAAGTAGATAAGTTATCTTTTTTTTCACATGATTCTTTCTCCCCATTTGACATCAATAGAAAAGGATAAAATTCTTTTCATTGTTCTCCCTCTTTGACACTGAACCAAAATTTCCTACTCTGAATACTCCCCCTTAGGAGTACACCCAACTAAATCTGCAACATAAGGGTAAGTGCACCAATCTGTGACACAATTTTGGTTCTTAAGATGCCACTTTTTTTTTTTCTAAAATCAGGAAAATCTGATTTGCACGAGAAAATGAAGATAGTTATGCTCAAAATTTCAAGATGTGGCAAGAACAAAATTTGAATTGCTCCGAGTCTAGTTTCTAAGCTACTATTGTTTTTTGAAATTAATGAAAATTAAGGGTCTCAAAAAGGGGGGGGTCCAAAATAGGTCCTGTTTTTATAAAAAAAAATAGCATAGCGCCTGAGGGCTCCCCCCTTTTTGGTTAACTTTTTTTTAGAATTTCAAAAATACCAACTGTGAGAAATTAGCTAACACCATGTAGTTTATCCTCCTTCTTTCGGATAATTTTTTTAATGAATATATAATATTTTATGAATTTTCAAAGTGGACACATCCTAAAAAGCTGAAATTTGAGCGTGTTCCCCCCCAATTTTTTTGCAAACTAATCGAAAATTGATTTATTTATTTTTCATCATGTGTAGAATGGAGTCTAGTTTCAAAAAATGTAATTTGTTTCACGTTTCAATGAACGCGTAAAATTCTATCCTAAACCTAGCACATGTTGGTTTTTGACCAAAAACGAAGGCATTTACAATAAAAGCCATGGATCAAAACCTTAACTAAATCAAAATGAAAAAAGAATTATATATTTAGATAGCTAAGATAGAGGTTAATGCTATCACGGTTTTTTTTTTAAATTTGCATTGAAATACGTGCAAATGAGATGGGGAGCACAGTAAAAAATATGAGAAAATTTAGCAAATCCTGTTAATTAACACGTCTAAAGCAGGCCTTTTGGCGAGTGCCAAATGTGATGAGTCATTTGGCGAGCACCAAATGGCTTGCTTTGCACAAAACTGGATTTTCGCTTTAGTGGTTTCAGATCTCTAAGAGTTATAATGCAAATTCTAGTTTTTGGAAGATCTTAAAAATTTCAGACTTAGTCAAATTTTAATAATTAGCATGTCAAATTCCAGTAATCAGGAGGTCAAATTTTAATTCTCAGGAGGTTGAATTTCATCTATCTCATTCATTTTCATCTCTTATTCTCTAGACCTCTCTCTCTCTCACTATCGCCATCCCTTTATCTAACAATATCTTCCTTAAGCTCAAGAACTATGTCTCTACATGTCCATCTCTCTCTCCTTCCGCCTCTAATATCTATCTCCCTCCCTCCTTCCCTCTCTACAGTTTTCTATCTCTCATCCCTCTCCTTTAATCTCTATATATCTCTCTCTACTCTCTACACCTACATATCCCTCCCTCCCTCTCTCTCCTCTCTTTCCCTCTCTCTTTGCTTCCCTCGCTCTCTCCTCCCCTCTCTACTCTCTAGCTTGTCATTCTCTCTCTCCTTCCCTCTCTAGCTCTCTCTATCTCACTTCTCTCTCCTTCCCTCCCTCCCTCTCTAATTTTCTCAATCTCCCTCTCTCTCTCCTTCCCTTTCTACTTCTCTTTATCTCACCTCTCTTTCTCCCCTTTTCTCTCTCCCTCTCTCTTCCTTTCACCCACCTTTGCTCTCTACTTCTCTCTATCTAACCTATCCCTCTATACATCTCTCTCTCTCCCCCCTCCTTCCATCTCAATCTCTCCACCTTCCTCTTTATCTCTCTAATTTTAAGCTCCATCACACATCTCTATCACCTATCTCACTTCTCTCTTTCCCCTTCCCTCTCTACTCTATTTCTCTCTATCTCACCCCTACTCTCTCTTATCTCTCTCACCTCTGTCTCTCCATCCCTACCTCTTCCTCCATCTCTCCTTCCCTCTATCTACCTAGACCTCTCTCTATTTTTGTCTCACCTCTCTCTCCATCCCTACCTCTCCCTATATATCTCCTTTCATATCTACTTCTCTCTACCTAGTTGTCCCTCTATACCTATTTCTCTCTCCCTCTTTGCCTCTTCTCTCTCAATATCTCCATCTTCTTTCCCTCTCTAATTCTCTCTCTATCAACTCTCTCTCTCTCCTCCCTCTCTACTCTCTCTATCTCTCCCTCCCTCCCCCTCTTTCTATCTCTCCTCTCTCCCTCCCCCTCTTTCTATATCTCTTTTCCCTCTCTCTACCTATATCTCTCTCCTTCTATCTATCTCAACTATCCATCTATACCTATCCCTCCCTCCTCTCTCTCTTCCACAAAAATTCACTCTACATCTCTCTATCTAGCCTACCCATATATACCTAATTTTCTCTCAATCTCTCTTTCCCTCTCTCAATCTATCTACCTTTCTCATTACGCCTCTACTTCTCTCTATCACCTCTCTCTCTCCCCCTTCCCTCTTTACTTTCTTTCTCTCTATCTCACCCCTCTCTCCTTAAATATCCCTCCCTCCCTCCTCTCTCTCTATCTCACCCATATCTCCCTCCCTAACTCTTCTTCCCTCTCCTCCATTCTCTACTTCCCTTTATCTCCCCTCCCTCTCCTTACCTACACCTCTCTCTCTATTTCACTCTCACCTCTCTCTAAATCCTTATCTCTCCTTCGATCCCTACCTCTCCGTCCTTCTCTCCTTCCCTCTCCATTCTCTATATCTCCTTTGCTCTCTCTCCTCTCTCTCTCTCATCCTACCTCTCCACTCCAGCTCTCCTTGCCTCTCTACTTCTCTCTACCTACCTATCCTCTATGCCTCGTTCTCTCTCTCTCCCTCTCTCCTTCCTTCACTCTCTCGATAGATGTAATCCAACTACTTCTTCTCTCTCTAGTTCTCCTCCTTCCCTCTCTCCTTACCTCTCTACTCTCTGTATTATCTCAGCTCTCTCCACCTACATGTAGCATTCCTCATCTCTCTCTCTCTCTACCACTCTCTCCCTCTCTCAGGTCTCTCTGTCTCTCCCGGTCTGCCCATCAGCCTTAAAGAACCCTCTGCCCTCTACCCTCTGTCTCTCCCACTCCTCTCTTCTTTCTCTCTCTCTGTCTCTGTCCTCCCTCCTGCCAGCTCTCCTATCCTCAGTTCTATCTCACTCCTCACTCACTCACTCCTCCTCAATCTCTCTACCCTTAGCCCTCTACCCTATATCTCTCTCCTACTTGATCCCTCTCTCTCAAGACTCTCCCTCATATCCCTCTCCCTCTCTCGAGTCTCTCTCTCTCTCTCACTCACTCCATCTATCTCTCTCCCCTCTACCCTTAACCCTTAAAATCTAAACCCTTAAACCCTCTACCCTTTATCTCTCTCTCTCACTCCCTCCCTATCTCTCTCTCAATTCTCTCCCTCCTACCCCCTCTCCCTCTCTTAGGTCTCTCACTCACTCACTCACTCATTCCTATCTCTCTCCCCTCTACCCTTAATCCTCTACCCTCTACCCTTAACCTTATATCCTCTATCTCTCTCTAACTCCTTCCTCTCTCTCTCTCACTAAATCCCTCTATCTCTCCCCTGTATACCCTTAACCCTAAACCCTAAACCCTTAACCCTTAAACCCTCTACCCTCTCTCTCTCAAGTCTCTCCCTCCTACCCCATCTCCCTCTCCCAAGTCTCTCTTTCTAAGTCACTCCCTCTATCTCTCCCCCCTCTACCCTTAACCCTAAACCCT